>QJNX01000037.1:0-71352 GCA_004155925.1 Monosporascus sp. MG133
GGGGGTTTCTACTAAAAGGTACATTCAAGTAGGCTTCGCCTAATTCTCTGTATAATGCATCTCAAATTGACTACGCCTTTTACGGACAGCGAGAATATTGTATAATTACTAACAACACGGGGGGACTGGGTCGTTGAAAAAGACCATCGAATATATATGATCTTTAGAGTCATGTTCCTGTCAGGTAGAAGCCTCAATTCTCAGAGACAACCCCCTTTAGCGCTAAGAAGGGCACTAAGTACACGATTATTCAAAGATGATACAGTCTCTTTATTCCAATACCTCACTAAACTAGGTATAACAGGTCTTTGTCAACGAGATTCCCTGTGGTGCCCCTCCCCTTAACGGGTACTCGTTAACCGCGTCTCATGCCTGAAGCCTATAGCGCGTATGATTATGGCTTAGGCTGCCCTGCGTTTCCATAGTCGCTATTTAAATTCTTCATGTGACATGGATCAGACTCTATGCTGCTGACCCGGACGACGCGGCAAGAGCCCAACCATAACGAAGCCCCCGCCCCCTTCTTTTTGGAAGCACACCAAAACCGAGCCTCAAGAACCCACATACGGTAGCCGCTACAACACCAGCCTAGACACAACCCCGAGGGACACCCCTCTAAACAAAGGCAAACCATAAGTCACTGCTGCTACCCGATACCAATCCCACGCAGCCTCGAATAATCGCTGAATCCCCCCCCCTCCCCCCTTTCTTTTAACCCCGCAACCCCAATGAATCCCCATACGAGCCGCTTAGGCAAGACGTATGCTCCATGGTTGTACGACAGTGCCTATCTAGCAGCGGGTGTGCACTGGAGATAGCTACAAATCATACCATACTTGCATAGCGAATCCCACATTTAATGAACTGCCCCAAAACTGGGAAGCGCAGGAAATGGCTTACTACAGCGCATAAGAACCTAAATTATGATTACACAGGAATCTCTCGGCCCCCGCTCTTCTAGTTCAGGTCATATATGTAGGATTCAATGTCTGCGACCTGACCACTAAAACCCAGGTGGGATTGGTAGATGTACCTTTTCGAAACAAGCCTCTTCCCCAGGGCCGTGAACCAGCACGCCCCATTTGTCCCTCTTCCTCTTGCAGCGAGGTCAAGCATTGGCCTGCAGATCGTATCGACTTGGCACTTGGGGCCGGGGCTGATCATTGGTCACACTGCGTAGCTGGAGGCACCGGGCCGCTGAGCCTTTTCTTCAGGTCTCACTGAAGGAACCGCAGCACTGGAGTTGGCATATGGAGCGGATGGATGTTGCAGGCAAGGAAAGACATGTATAAGGGCGTCATTCATAAGGGGGAAGCCTGTATATTTGAATCTCCACGATTCTTTCTCTCGTTCCGTTCTGCCTTCTGCATAGGTCGTCTACGTATGTAAGCAGGAGATACAATTGCTCCTCCTGGAAGCCCGCAGTAATCAGAGTGATCTTCGCCCGTCGCACTACTCCATGCTACTATCGCAAAAGGCTTTCCCCACGACAAGCCTAGGTCCCCTGACCACGGCATCCCCCGTTCACCGGGCTGCAACTCGGTAATCTGGGAGAAAGCCTTCACGGAAACGGTTACGAGAACTCCACTACGCATAAAAGCCACAGCCTTAGCCTAATCGACACGTCTGACTGCTATCCGCCAAGACTCCTACCCACCTCGGCATTCTACTTACCGGCATTCATCTGCCCATCGGGATGGGTTCGGCTTGTGGTTCTGTTGAGGACATCGGCACGGTCACCTGAGACGAGGACCACCTGCTAACCTCCGTAAGTCGAGGCATCCGTCCATCATCCGGGCCCGACATTCCAGCCCAAAGCAAGTTCCCCTTTCCAAAACTGGCCCTGTCCGCTCGATAGTGGATGTACATGCATCGAGCCGGCCTGAGTCGTGATCGACTCTCTCATGCTTCTTAACGGCAATCTCGACGGCCACGCTGACCGTTCCGGGTATTTCGAAAAAGCAGGGCAAGGTCATCGAGCTAGTGTCGCCACTGATACACGCGGCCGCGATCGACATTCGGTGGCAGCAGCAAACTCGGCATCGCTTCGTCTACCGAATCTCCATTGGCGACACCGAACACCGAGTCCACATCCTCCTCGACTGCAGCTCCAGCTACTACGCCCTCGACCTCCTCAACACCTAACCCCGCTACCGATGCAGATAGCAACAAGCTAAGAAGCGCTGCCAAAGCCGGCGTAGGCGTGGGGGCGGGGCGTCGGTGCGCTCCTGATCGCCGTCATCCTGCTCATGGTATATCGCATCAGGAGCAGCAGAAAACCGTCCCGGGACGGACAACGGCCTAATCGCCCGGAATTACCCGGAGCACCGGCAGCACGACGCGGGCTTCCTGCCCTCGCACGAGCAAAAGTAGGAGATAATTACGCCTCACAATACGTACGAGGCGGGGGCCGCCGCTATGTACGAGGTGCACGGCAACCCAAGACCCGCGGAACTGCCGTCCTTGGTGGGTGCTAGATGAGGTTGCGCCGACAGAGAGCGCATGTTAGGGCAGTTTTGGTGATGGGGCGATGGGTACTGAAATTATGATTCGATAAGCAACAATTTGTATAAGAAAATGTATCTGCATTCGCGTTCGCGCTATAATTTATGTCCATAGATAATTTGAGGTTTCTTGTCGGCAGTTGTGGTGATTTGTTGAAAGAACGTTGAAAGGAACCAAAGGGCTTTGATTAGTGGCCCTAGGATTGCAAGGACAAAGGAGCTGAAGCCTATCTGACGAGGGGCGAACTAACAGCAAAGACGTCAATTTTTGTAGCTGCGTCGAGCCTCATTTTATTCGCTTAATCTGAGCCAATTAAAAATTCCCTTTTCTGTAACGTATCGTGACGTCTTCGGGTTTTAGTAGACCTTCGAGGCTCCTATGGGCTAATCCTTTCGGTGTAGTTGAGATCAGAGCAGTTAGCGGTGACCTAAAAAACTTCGTCTGCTGTTAGTTCGCCCCTCGTCAGATATGTGGCTGCTCCCCCCACCCCCAGTTGTAGGACAGATCAATCAAGTAACCTAGTTCCCCCAGTCTGAAGAATTACACCACATTTGCCGACATTTCTGTTAGATTACAAAATCCATTTGAGGATTGATGGCTAAGACCACCGGTGGAAATCCCCGCGGTCGCTCCGTAAAACCCTCCAACCCCACAGCCGCCAAGAGATTTCCCTTCTTGGCGCCAAAGCCTCATGCGGCAGCATTCAGAATTTTAGATTCCATGACATGCCAGAACCTATGTACAATGAGCGAGTGACACAAAAGACCCAATTAGACACACTGCTCTGCTATGAGCCTCTTTAATCACGTGACACGATTTAAGCAAATTCCCAAGCTGGTGATGAGATCTTGGAGACGCTTCTTTAATTGAGCCATAGCCAGGCCAACACACTCATAGCCAACCGAGCATCAGATACGACAAAGTTGTCCAATGCTAATATGTAGACCAAGAACTGACACTGATGATAGACCAATCATATCGAACCGCGAATAGTAATGCCCTTCCTTTTACGGCAACGCGGCAGGCAGGGCAGGCCGCTACCGAGTAGATTCTGTTGGACCGGTCCTTCTTATTACCTAAGTAATCCGCAAGGGTCCCGATGCGGTGTAGCCATTCGCCAGGATAGGCTGGGCTAGCAACTTGCCGAATGTCGGGCGCGTTGGTTAAGAGCCGATGGAGACCTGGGAGAGGTTTAACCAAAAGCCATAGCCGCACGAAAACGTGGGCCGTTTCATGAAACATTTCTTGTGTCCCTCCCTCTCGAATGGCGGCGAGTCGGGTTTGTTTGTAAGTTTGTCAACCACTCACGTGCGTCGATCACGCGACCGGCAGCCTTCCCGAGGCAATCGTTGCTCGCCTTGCCACCTATGTGAGCTGACTGGAAGGCCATCGCACGATGCAAAGCTACCTTGGTACTTGGCTGCTCAGGAACTTCAATTGAAAAATCCGAAAAGCAGCACCTTATCAACCGACGTCATAGTCTGTTAGATTATTGGGATTAGGCCCGAGTCCGGTTTCCGTAGACCCTTGCTGAATACTCGACTCTACCCTATACAGGCAGGTGCCGGATAAGACTCTGCTGTTGTGGGGACTGCGTCGAACGCATCCAAGGACATGGAGGGATGAGGGCCAGGGATGGGGGCCCGGGCTGGGGACCCTGTCCGTCTTGGCGCATGGCCAAGGAGGCTAGTAGACTTGGCGCTAGATTATCGCTACTTACATACGTAAGGGTCTTTCAGTGGTCTTGCGGCTCTTAGTACATAATATGTGAATGTATGTGTATACAAGTCCTGATCGCGTGGTGCAGTATCGGGACGGACATGGTGATACAGTAGAGGGGGTCGTAAGAGAGCAATGCCCGATAAAGGTGCCCCATTCCGAAAGATTTCCGAAAGACTTCCGAAAAATACGGGTTTATAGGTCTTGTCGGGGCCGCAAGCTTGGTACTCTGATCGTGCTAGGGGCACGCACACCTACTGTAGGGTACTTATAGAATATGTATGTAATGCAGTAGTTTACTACAGTCCCTACCTATCCGTGCCCAATGAAACTCTAGATATAGATAATGGGATACCCCGCGACCCGCTAGTCAGTCCACTAATATACCCACTTTCTGACTATATAGTGAATTATAGGCCCAGTAAGCTGAGGCCGGGCAAGCTTGGGAAAGTCGACAGTGTCGGTCTCTTAAAGATACCAGGCAATGAACGCGCTGAACGGGGTAGGAACCCTGGATCATCTTATTTATTTCCCTATGGGCGTACTGTGTTGCACAGCTAGCCTTATAAGGTGGATTTGGGCACCCAAGACTCCAATGGAGCTTTAGAATTATTGACCTTTTGGTCTTGCGGCCACGCCGCACCCCGGCACATCTCACACATACAGCACCCAAGGAGCGGGTTACAAAATGACGCGGATTCCGCCGGGCGGAAAGAATGCCTTTCCCTCTTTTCTCTCGGTTTACCATTGAATATCCGCGGACCGCCTGGCTCTTGGGTAGAAAATCCCTCTTTGGTACAGAAGTTCTCCTCGCCTATAGGCACCTCTCCTGTGCTCCAAACCGCTATGGAATTCAGCCATATGTGAATCAACTCTCACTATACGTTCAAGACATTGCTAAGTATCCCGTTGTCCCAACGGAGTTGCCTATCCTGCTCTCAATATGGCGGCAGCACACCTAGATAATTCGCCCAAACTCTCCGCCGGCCACGGCGACGACGAGAAGAAGGGCTCCTGCAATTTTGGCCATCAGGAAGACGTGGTTGTCGTGCAACAAAATGCCGATCAGCTGCAGCGTCATCTGGGCAACCGCCAGATTCAGTTGATCGCCGTGGGAGGTTCAATCGGTACCGCTCTCTTCGTCAGCATCGGAACTGGTCTAACGAGGGGTGGCCCCGGCAGCTTGTTCATTGGCTACACCATCTACGCCATGTTCCTCGGCATGGTCAACAATGGCATGGCTGAGATGTGCGTCTACATGCCCGTCTCCAGCTCTTTCCTCCGCATGGCCGGAAAGTGGGTAGACGAGTCGTTCGGCTTCATGGCAGGGTGGAATTTTTTCCTCTACGAAGCGTTCCTCATCCCCTTCGAGATTTCCGCTCTCAACCTAGTCATCACGTTCTGGACGGATAGGGTCCCAGTCGCTGCTGTCTGTGTCGGCTGCATCATCCTCTATGGGTACTTTCGACCCTTGTTGCGCCTTGATGATTAGAAGCTGACGAGAATATAGGCTCATCAATGTCCTTGCTGTGAAGTATTATGGGTAAGTGACCAGCGTTCTGTTGCATGAGGCTCAATGCCATCCGGCAAATTGTCTATCAAGATCGTCCATCTCCTAAATAAGGAATCGTGTTACTAACCTGCTGTGAAAAGTGAAGCAGAATTCTGGCTGGCGAGTGGCAAGTTAGTCCTTATTGGCATTGTGTTCTCTTTCACCTTGGTCACGATGTGTGGCGGAAATCCCCAGAATGATGCGTACGGCTTCCGGTACTGGAACAATCCCGGCGCGTTTGCCGAGTACATCGGAGGCGGTGCCTTAGGTCGTTTCACTGGATTCCTCGCCGCCGTCTACTCCGCAGGTTTCACCGTTGTCGGTCCCGAGTACCTGGCCATGGTTGCTGGTGAGGCCCAGCGTCCTCGCACCTACCTCAAGCAGGGCTTCAAGACTGTTTATTGGCGTTTCGGATTCTTCTTCATCGGTGGCGCGCTTGCTGTCAGTATCATCTTGCCGTACAATAACGAGCAGCTTCGGAACAACAACTCGGGAACCGCTGATGGATCGCCATACGTCATCGCTATGCAGAATATGGGCGTCGCGGTCCTGCCGTCAGTCGTGAACGCCTTGCTTTGCACTAGTATTTTCAGTGCTGGTAATGCTTACACGTACTGCGCTATGCGGTCGCTCTATGGTCTGGCTCTGGACGGACACGCGCCCGCCATTTTCAAGAAGTGCCTTAAGAATGGCATTCCGATCTACGCCTTCGCAGTCGTCATGGTGTTTCCCTTCCTTTCGTTCTTGCAAGTGTCCGCAAACGCAGCGAGGGTCGTCACATGGCTCGCAACCTTGACGCAGGGTGCTCAGATGATCAACTACATGATTATGAGCATAACGTACATATTCTTCCACAAGGCGCTGAAGGCACAGAATATCAGCCGTGACACGCTCCCCTACAAGGGCTGGTTCCAGCCTTACTGTGCATGGGCGGGTCTGGCGTGGATGACGTTCGTCGAGCTCACCTACGGTTACACCTCTTTCGTCCCAGGCTTTAACGATGGCGTCGGGACGTTCTTCTCGTACTACACGATGCTGATTATCGACATCGTTACATACTCCTTCTGGAAACTCTGGAAGCGCACCAAGGTCATCCCGGCGGCGGAGGCGGACCTCATCTGGGACAAGCCCATCATCGACCAGTACGAGGCGACGTTCATCGAACCGCCCACTAGGTTCAGGGACGACATACTGAGCATGTTCCGCGGCAAGAAGAAGAGGGATAACCACATTGGCGAGGACCCGGACCGTCAGGCCTAGCTAAGGCTAGGCCCATATAGCTTGGCCTTAGCTCCAATCGCTCAGAAATTCACTTCTTCAGTTGCAAATGCTTCAGTGCGTGACGTCAAGGTCTCATACGAACTGAGGGTAGTTTCTTCAAAATTCCGGTCAATCCGCATTCGGAGGAATTCGAATCTCCGTCTTTTGAAGTCTGGCCTCGAATGCGATGACTTCGTATCTTCAACTGTCCTATAGTGTATGTATATATGGGTGATCGGATAGCACTAGGTGGGTGTCGCCCCCCTTCTTTCACAGAGCAGGCTGAGGCGTTAAGAATACAATTGTTGATAAGTTAAAACATAAAAATGCCCTTCACGATTGTGTATATGTGATATCTTTAGACTGGCCTTCGACATGCCGTTGTCATTGCCACATATCGCTGATGGTACAGAGTTGGAGTAATCCATACAACCCTCCCCTCCCCCCCTTTTTCTCCTCCTCCTCTTGTGAGCTACGTCAGACACACGAGAATCCACGACAGGGATCTTCCTGGGTTCAAAACTGACTCATATGACTACCTAGGTATGCCGCCTTGGCTGCATACAGTACCTTCCCTCATACCTCGAGTTACATATCACAATCCGGCATACAGATCTATAGTCCTACCGGGTTTTCGAAAGATACATAAACCCCACGACATGAGCGACACCTCTACTTCACACAAGCGGACGGCATCCAAGGCCGAGCTCGACGACGACGCGGCACAGCAACCAGCTGCCAAGCAGGCGCGTCCCGCCGATGACGACGCGTCGGCGTCACAACTGGGTAGCACTGGCGATAACTACGCGCGTCTCGGCCGTGTCTACATCGTCACGCACAGCGAGAGCTACTCAGTGCGCGGTGAGGAGCACTGCGACAAGCAGATCCTGGGCGTCTACGCGCGCTTCGAGGACGCGGCGATGCGCGTGATGGAGGAGAAGATGGAGGTCCTCGAGAACCTCGGCTACGGGGGCTCGGTTTATGACGACGATGATGTGAAGCAGAAGGAAGAAGGGAGGGAGGAAGGAAGTGGAGACGATGAAGATGGCGACGATTATGATGAGGAGGAAGATTTGCCGGTGTACTTCTACGTGGATGATGAGGGTTGCTGGTCCTATCTCGACGGAGACACCGATGTCAGCTATTGCTGTGAGGCCGAGGAGCATGAGGTGGTGTGGCCGGATGGCCGGACGCCCGAGGGTGCTGGGGATAAGGATGCCGACGACGGTCAGGCCCAGGCGTAATGAATGTATGGGATATGAGTTGCAACTACTGCTGACGTCGTCAAAATTTGGTAACATATAACTGGGCATTAACTAAAGAGATCAGTGACTTACCCCTTTGAGGCCAAAGGAAAGAAATAGGATCAATTTCCGTGCCGGTCCGTTCCCTAGCCTCGTACTTTATATGCTGTTCTTCGATAAGGAGTCGCATTTACCGTGCCGCACCCTACGGCAGTTTATATACATACGATCAGGAACACCCACGCACCCGACGCCAACATGGATGGATGCCACCTAAGTGCCGACGGGAGCCAGGGGGTGTTCCAGATCCGCCACACACGGGGTAAAAGGATCTCGACTAAGTGGCTGTTCCTTGGATAGTCCATGGCGTTGTCAGCTTCACCGTGGTAGTGAGCACCCTGCTAGCGACCCCAGCATTTTTGCGACCCATTCATCTACTTCCTCTGGTTTGTTCGTCCTCTTTAGCATCCTGAGACCCTTCTCCCCTCTGGGCTATTTGCTTGAACGATGAAAAAGTAATTTGACGCGCCACCCCGTTTTGAGTCATATGAGATGCCATGCCCGACAACGGTACTCGCAATCCATTTTGTGTGACATGGGCGCTGACAGGATAGGAAGGTTTCATATTCAGCTGCACCCCCAAGTGACGGCTTCAGAGTTGGGCGGTTTCTACATCCAATCACAGTTGATGGAGAGCAATTACCAGTTATTACTCATGAAATAAGGCAGTGATTTGCCACCCTCGTTCATTCAATCCTCCCCCCCATCGACCTCTTCCCCATCGGCTCTCCCAGCAACCCCCCTGTATCAATCAGCATCATCTCTTGTTTCAATTATCTTAGCTGCAACACAACGTGTTGCGCTTAGGAACCGTTTCAAGAACAGGTCTCTTACCAGGCGCACTTGTCATCAGCAGGACTCCTTCGTAACATCATTATGTGGCTGCTTAACGCTCGCAGTCGTGAGCTGGAGGAGTATATCGGAGACAGGATCCCGCCATATGCGATACTTTCACACACCTGGTCAGATTTGGAGATCACTTTCCAAGGTCTTGCGAAGCCCGATCATGCCACAGAGCCCGCCTACGCAAAGATAGAGGGATGCTGCCAGCAGGCTCTCCGAGACGGTCATGAATATGTTTGGATCGATACTTGTTGCATAGACAAGTCCAGCAGCGCAGAACTTTCCGAAGCGATCAATTCCATGTATCAGTGGTATAAGGGCTCGCGGGTCTGCTACGTCTACCTCGCGGACGTCTCCGCTTCCGATGATCCCTTCCGCGAGGGTTCGGAATTCAGAAGGAGTCGGTGGTTCAAGAGAGGATGGACCCTCCAGGAACTCCTCGCACCGTCAAACCTCTGCTTCTTAGATAAGAACTGGGACCACTTACTTGAACTCCGACTCTTGATGAAGCCCCGTGAGAGCTCTCGCGTCATGTGGAGCGCTTTTAACTTGAAGTCCGAATGGGCTCTCTTGTCACAAATTACGGGGATACCCGCTGAAGCAATAGGCGGCCACCTCAGCCCGTTCTGTGCTGCCGCTCGGTTGGGCTGGGCTGCGGAAAGGAAGACGACTCGAGTTGAAGACGTGGCCTATAGCCTCCTGGGCTTGCTGGACGTCAATATGCCCCTCCTTTATGGCGAAGGACATAAAGCTTTTAGGCGCTTGCAGGAGGAAATACTAAAGACACGAGATGACGACAGCATATTGGCGGCAGGCTATGGGTTGACTACCGATGAAGCAGGAGGCCATATCCGAGTGCTTGCCGACTCCCCGTCTGCATTCCGCCATTGTCAGGATTTCCAAAACCAGTATTCATCCGCTTTCAGAGTGGAGCGCTACCTTGGTGGCGTGAGAGCCCATTCAACCTGGACCAATATTGGTCTTCATCTTTCTCTGCCTCTGATATCCCTAGACCACGGCAATGGCGTCAGCCTAGCAATTCTAAGGTACTCCCCGAATGAAACCGAACGCATAGTCATA
This sequence comes from Monosporascus sp. MG133, assembly GCA_004155925.1. NCBI lineage: Eukaryota > Fungi > Ascomycota > Sordariomycetes > Xylariales > Monosporascus > Monosporascus sp. MG133. The sequence continues at coordinate 10,264 of QJNX01000037.1, forward strand.
CCATTGGTAGCCATCCTCGGTGCCGAAAATCACTTCAGTCGAATACCTGGGGGCGAACCATTCACGATTCCCATAACACCACTGGTCAGAGCGCCGAATTCGAAAAAGTTCAGGCGCTCACCGCCTTCGAAGAAACACAGTGTAAAGCAGATTTACCTGCGAGACCCGTCATTTGACTTTCAATATCCTGTCGAGAATCCCCGCCGAGGGTAGCTCCGTAGAGAGAGGAATCTGGTAGTGGATTACGAGGATTTCATACACGAAGCTGGTTACGTGTGCGCATCTTCGTACCCTCCAATGGTGCCTTTTGTCTCTTATGACGCAAAATGGGCGTTATCTTCTACGCAACTGAGGTGGGGCTTGCTATTGTTCCGCAAACCGCTGCATGCCTTTATCGTCGGTATTCGGTTTCCCTCCGTGGCGGGTATTTCCAGGCCGTTCGCGTTTGGAATTGCCGAGGTAGACGAGGCAACGACCCTAGAATATGTTCTGAAAAAGGCCATAGCAGCGAAGTTTCCCAAGGACATGCCCGTACCTGAAAAGCATGTACTAGATTTCGAGGAGGTCGACGAGGGCAGATCGCGGGTTAAGCGTCGCATCTCGCTTCAAGAAAAGGGAGATCTACGGGAGGGACGTCTCAGAATTCTATATGAAGGGAAATGATGCCACTTTCGACTTCCGGTCGTCATTGGTTTTAATTTCGTACCGATAAGGGTTACACCACTGAGTGTCTGAGGTTGACGCAGCTCAGTAGTCACATTTGTTCCGACGACATAATGCTATGCTGAAATATAGGAGAACCAGGACACACGCAGATACTGGATTAGCAGTCGTCCCTTTCTTCGAATTTACGCTCACTTTGTCTCGCATACTATTACTCCTGAATAGCAGAGCCTCACAAGTCGGGACACTGTTGCTTATAGCAAATTTTCCACGTTCCTAGCACATGGAGGATTCCCGTGGGTGCTTCGCACCCAGACTGGCGCCGGGCTAAGAAATAGAAAAACAAGGAGGACATCTTGGCTTTTTACCTGTCAACCTACAAAGTACCACCAAAACACTTTGAGTTACGTGGCAGCAAGACCCCTCGTTTGGGCCGAACGGGCTATCAGCTTGATTACGCCATATGTTAGAAATCCAGCCAGGGTGATGGTGAGCGGAGTGTCACAAGAGGTAATCATGTGGCATTTGCTGCGCTGGGCAGTATAGGTTACCTGGTTGCTGACAGCAGACGCCGTCTTAGGTGGTACGATAGCAACCATATCGAGCGGAGAGGTGTTCGAGAATACGAGGTTGTCAAGCTTAATGTTGTACTCCACAAGTATGGAAGTGGCATGGTGAGTCTCTACAGACGGGAACGAATAGGCTTGACTTTACTCCTCGTGGTGCTGGTCATCAAGGCTGCGGGGTACGGATTAGACGTAAGTGGCTTATAGTCAATAATGGCATAGCCTACATACGTCAGTTTCTTCTACAATCTTGGCATTAAACTCATCAGCTAACTTCCCGTGCATACCACTTGAGATATCCTCCCTTACACTACGAGTGGGAGCCAGAAGAAACCCCACATATCATAGATGTTACTTGACAGATCTGGATTACCAACCAGGGGCACCTTGAGTGTTAGAGCAGAAGACATGCACTTCCGCCTCTGTGCAACGTAGACAATTGAAACGATCTGTTGGGTATATTCATAATTCGTAGATCCAGATAGGTAGCTCACTATATCACATGGCTCGACCGCACGCTTCTCAAGTGGCGAGAACATAGTAGCCTATAGGTAAGAGAATCGGTCATTCATAAAACACCATTTCATCTCATCCCCGAAAGCGCGCAAGTCCCTCAAACTCAAGCCTGCTTCGCACCGGTGACGGGACACACGCCCGCGGCCCCCTCGACCTTGGGGTGGAGCACGACCTTGTCCTTGTGGTGTCCGACGCGGGCCTTGGTGACGGGGCAGGCGTCGGCGTCGGCGCGGCCGTCGGTGCTCGGGTGGTCGGGCGGCAGGACGGTGGTGACGGGCCCGACGACGGGGCACACGCGGTCGTCCATCTCGCGGGCCTTGGGGTCGCTCTCGACGAGGCTCTTGAGGGCGGGGCAGGCCTGGGCGTCCGGGGAACCCACGGACCCCGTGGTCGGCGCCGAGGGGGCGACGGCGCTCGCGACCGACGGGTGCTTGCTCAGGTTGTGGTGGTGTTCCGTCTTGGCGCCCACGACGGGACACGTGCCGGGCTTCGTGAGGTCGACGTCCGGGTGCGAGGGCGGCAGGGTGTTGTTCGTCGTTCCGACTACGGGGCAGACTTGTGCGGAGGCCATGGTGGTGGTGGTGGTGGTGGTCTGTATTTGTGTTTTTGTTTGGGTTGCGACGGCAGTGGTCTTTTTGTGCTCAGGTCAAAGGCCAGGGAGTCTGTTTAGGCTTTTGGGAACGTGGAGGAGTAGGAGTGGGTTATCGTAAGAGGCTTGTTGGAGTTCTACTTAAGTAAAAGAGTATTGTGGATGCAAGCAGAAGCTATCGTTCGTTCTACGTACGTATATAAGACAAAGAACAAGAAGCTCGGAAATACTCGATTGATTCTTTAGTTTATTTAACCCCTCAGTGAGATCCCAGTTGGCTTACACCTTTATAAATGCTCGTCAATGTAAGGCAGCCTCAGATACCGTATGTTCTCCTCTTTCGCCTGGCATTCATCTCTCTCTCCGCTCCAAAGTGCAGATCACATGTCTGGCTGCCTGACGTCATATCGGGCTTCTTTTGGATGCCTGGGCCAAGGGGGCTGATTAGTTTCACCTGGAATTCTATTGGATGATTAATCACGAGCTAATCCACACAGTGTCATGGACCGTTTATTTACATGTTCACACGTTCCCATTGTGCCCCACCCTGCCCCACCTAACCCCTTAAATTGTTTCGTGGGAAGTTCGTGTTCTACGACGAAGGAAGGAGCTTCTATCATTGCAGAAGGCCATGTTGCTGGTATCATACTCTTCGTCCTGCATGCCTTAAAAACGCTCCTAGCAACTGCATTAAGGCAGTCGATCCGTTACTCGCCTTTCCTAAGTCAATCCGTTGTAGGATGCGTCTAGAGAGCCAGGTTACAGGTATGGGATCGGAAGGCCAAATCAGAAGATCCATTATTACGAACTTCAACCCAACGCCGCCCACAAGCAGTTGAGCGGTGAAGTTAAGGTGTACGACCCTTAAGGCTATCAGCTACGATGGTATCGGGTAGATTAACGAACATGAGCCTTCCTGGCTATGATCGAGTATCTCGTACATCAAGGAAACTCAAGACCGGATTCGAACGGTCCGCACAGTGCCACTTTTGCATCCCAACGATGATGTCTTTTGCAACAGTCTATCGGCCGAGTTGAACGCAACGGTCGTTTTCCTCTACGGCCTCAACGGGACCGACACTCAATCTCTCAAAAACGTCCAGGGTCGTGAACGCGCTCCTGCGGGGTATTAGGCATTGAAAACTGTAGACAACGCTTCGTGCTCCATGATCCCCGAGCATCACAAGTTTCTGCATTCGCGTCAGGTTGGACGAGACGGCTGTTTCCCAGGGGTTGACATGCCCAACAGCCCTATGGGATTGAAGGACCACGGCCGCGTTTCGGTGGTTTGTAAGCATATATCCATAATGATGTCCAATCACCAGTGCGCTAAGCTCAAAAACGGTAGCTTATATGTCACACTGGATCGCCGCTGCGACCGTGCATACGGAAGGATTCAGCTGCGCCACTCGAACATGCACCGCTCTTTGGTTGAACCAAAATGAGATGCCTAAGAAAGTACACACATATATATATATATATATCCCAACTGCTCGCAGCAGTGTCGTCCATCAACCGGTTCCCTCCAAATAACCAACACACCGGCGGTACTTAGAAAATCTCAGGAACGAAATATGCCAGCCCAACTGAAATCCGCTCTCCTCATTCTAGCGGCGGCCGCCGTCGCCGTGGGACAAACGTACAAGTACGTCGGCTGCTTCTCCGAGCCGCCGGAGTACAGAAGCGAGACCCGGGACGTTTTCCAGTCGCTCGGGCTCTGCCAGTACAGATGCAGTGACTCGCACCAGCCGGTGGCGACCCTCGGCAACGGAACCCACTGCCTCTGCGGAAATCTGCTCCCTCCCGGGGACCAGCTGGTCGAGGATGGCAACTGTGACACCCCATGCCCCGGTTATGACGCCGAAATGTGTACGCGCTAAGTTGATCGCGTCCTCAGGTGGGACGACGAAGAAGTCAGGTGGGCTAACTGCATCGACAGGCGGCGGCGATGGTTTCTTCTCCGTTTACTCCGAGGAACTGACGGACCCCGAGGAGCCTAGCGGGACTCAGTCTCAGGGTGCTGGAGCGGAAGCGACGGGTGTTGCGGCCACCCAGGAGCCGCCTTTGCGAGCAAAGTGTTCGAGAGGTTCCAGGGCGTAACCCGGAAAGTAAATGAGATTACTATCGTTGGGCGTGCAGCAGCGAACATGGGAGGTCTCGATACAGCCAAAAGAAGTTCGTGCGGGATATCAGCACGGCATGGGTATGTTGCATTTATGTTCTGTATCAGGCTGTGCCGGTTCAGATCCTCTACAAGCACAAGCAGAGCAATATAGACTTCGAATTTTGGAAACCCATTTCATTCATCTCGTCCCAGAGCAGCCAACGAAGCTGTTCCCGCTAGCCCCAGTGTGCGTGATAGCACCCCCAAGCTTGCAGGAGGTATTGATGATGACCCGGTCCGGGCCAGGAGAGCCTTTGCCTCAAAATGTCAGCCAAGCGATGCCCTGTTGGCCGGACAAAGCGACGCCCCGGGACTTACCGCCAGTATACACGCTGCCGCTCGCCAGCATCGGGAACTCGAGGTACGGCCCAGAGACGGTAAACGAGAAGCCCTCGTAGTTGTTATACGTGTGCGGGTAGCCGCCCGGGGCGCTGCCAGCCCTGTAGTAGGTGCACGCCTTCTGCGCCGCCTGGTTCACCTGCGTCGCCGTGTAGTACGTGGAGCCGCAGGTCGTCGCGGCCAAATCCTCGATGAGCGGTGCACCGGAGATGGAACCTACGAGGGCCAGGAGCGGCAGCAGGGAAGAGCCGTGGGTGAAGAACTGCATGGCTGGATATCGGAAAGGGGGGCAGAAGGGGGGGGCTTGGTTAGGAACGGCGAGTGGCTACTTGTTGGTCGACGGGGCTGCCGAGCGCGGAATGCTCTTTAGATAGAAGGGAGCGGATTTATATGACTTCTTATACTACGATCTACTTCTGGTGCCATACATAGCAATTATATTTCTCCGTGAGCTCTGTCTTATCATACTTCAGAAACGGCGCTTACCCGTTCCAGTCCGTGAGCCGGCCATGCGCAACCAATCAGTCGACTCGAACGGGACTCAATCAGGAAGGTAACAGGGCGGTGATAGAACGTGCGAATGAGGTTGGTGGAGATTGGGCGATAGGGTGGCTGCGGGGCTATTAGTAGTCTCCCGGTCCAGAACGAATCATGCGCCGAGTGCTAGAGATTAGACATCTAACGTGTGGTATGTCCTGGATGCCATTGGCGGCTATTCCCGTCTCATATCAGTTAGATTGGAGATAGGAGTCGTGGGGGGGTCGACGGCTCTTCGTATAGAGCAGAGAAACCCTCGACTACATCGGGACCCTTTTGGAAGGAGGATTGTGACCGTAACATATTGTCAGTTAAACAGGAAGCCGCACCAGAACGTGGAACTCAGGGAAGTTGAAATGGGGTCTGTGATCATCTTTCAGCAGCGCCACCAACCCCTTCACTCTATCGTCTACCCTTCCTGCTTCTCCTCTTCGGCTGCTGCGGCCTGCTCAGCATCAGGTTTCGCAGCTTTTGGGTCCGGCTTCTTGCTGCTCCTCCACTCTAGCGTGAATGCACTGAGGGCGGTAAGAGATGACACGACCAGACCGACCTGAATAACTTCCGCAGCGCCTCATTGTAAGCTCTGAGGACGGTGTAGTGAAAACTCGGAGGGACCGAGCTGAGCACTGAAGTGACATCACCTGACGTGACAAGTCTTGGGTCAAACCTAGGGATCCCGGAAGTCGTTGAACAAGCTCGATACCCAGTATGTTCTCGCCAACAGCGACGAACACGGCCGCGCCTAGAAGCTAGCCAAACACCATTAGCGCCAGACCGATTGACACATGAGGCTTCGGCAGGACGGTTTGTGCAGCGAGATTGGGTATCTGGAAGCACCAGCCCAGGCCTACTCCGTACAGGACCTGATAACCAAACCAATTCGCGGCTGCCGTGTCGACCTGGACGGTCGTGAGGAGCCCGGCCCCGACGGCCATAATCGTGGATCCTACGATGGCGATCCGGGTGTAGTATCCGATCTTCGTATTCAGGGCTCCGCCGGAAACGGACCCAAAGACTATTGCCAACATCAACAGCAGCAGCAGGATGCCGGATGCCGGAATCCACGACAGAGACACCCTTGATGGATTGAAACCAGACCGGGAGGAAGTAAACCGCGGCCGAGATTGTCAAAGATAGGTTGAATACCCGTTGGATTCCATACTAGATAACCAGCCTTGAGGCTTGGGGAACTACACATCTATATATACACAAGTGGTGTGGGACGTCATACCCCTTAATTCAACAGAGCTCAGTCATGGATGATAGTGCTGGCGAGGTGGTGGCGTACTTACTGAACATGTAGTTCCCAGAACCGACGCACAGTGTTTGCCAGAAACCACTGGCGACGCTTCTCCGCTTGAAGATGCGCGGAGGGAGCGATGCTGTCGCGGGAAGATAGATTTGAACAAGGACGAAAGCGATAACAAATACGGCCATAAGTGTCAGTAATGCGATGTTGCGCCCGTCGCACCCACTAAAGACTGTCATACGTGGGAATGTCCTCATAATGGTGCGGGCAACTTACAGCATACGTCTGGCCACCCTACTGAAGCGCCAGTGCAAGACACACCACGCCAGGGACGAGAGCCGTAGTACCCGAAGCACCAAGTTGCGGCAGCTTCTTCATCCACGGAATCTTGGTTGTCTCCTGATCGGGGAGCTTGAGAAAGATAGCAATGATGACCATCGCCACGTCACCCAGGGGCAGGTTGATGTAGAAGCACCATCTCCACGTGACATTGGAGGTAAAGAGCACCATCAATCAAGGGGCCGATGATCGACGCAAGGCCAAAGAGCGCGCCAAAGAGTCTTGTATCTGCAAACGCTGTTTCAGGGGAATAATGTGCACGATGCAAACGATCTAGGCACGTCTGTTAGCTGTGTGGGCTGATAAGGGAAGTAACGATGAAGAACTTACAGTCCCAGCGAAGATGCCAGCGGCACCGACTCCCCAGATTGCTCTTCCGACGACGAGGGCTGTTGAATTGAGGGCAGCTCCGCAGATGGCAGAGGCAGCCTCAAATAGTAGGGTGCTCGAAAGGTAGACGACTTTCACCGAGCAAAACTGATAGGATTTTCCGAACAACAGCTGGAACGCGCAACACGTCAACAAGTATGCGCTACCGTACCCTGGGACACTACTCGAGACGCTCAACGTCTTCTATAGAGCAGACGGATACGCCGCGTAACTCCGCTATCTCTTATGCGCTGAGAATGCTCGAGTGCGATACGAAGCTAATGAATGCACCTCTAACCTAGGTTACCTTTGGCTTCTTCGTTTCCACTTCCCATTTCCTGCATACATACATATTTCTCCAAGACCTGCGAAAGCGAGCTGCTGAAGACCACGCTGATAACGCGTGGGAGATCATAAGCGACAGCTATGAGGCCGGCATCATGAATACGGAACAAAGATGATAGGTCATTCTTCATTGTCTTCTCTCGAATTATCCTCCAGGCCTGGGAGGTACGAGAAGCTTTATTCAGGCAACAGGACAAAGCCACTCGAGCCACCACGGATTGTGTCGGACGTTCGGCACAAAGTGATGCAGGTGACGGCGGATTATCAATATAACAGTAATACGGAACGGTGGAACGGCGCTGCGGGCATTGAGACCGACGAATTGCCAAGGCACACGCCAATGGACTTCGGTGGACCTGGCATGTCCTACGGCGCTGTGGGACAGGCCGCCACGGGGTCGGTATCCTGGGATTACCCTTGCATTTCCGGACAGGCTCCGGCGGACGTGGACATGAACTAGCTCGATTGGACCGCGATCGGCTGGAATCCGATTCCCGATGAGATTGAGGTAGGTAATGATGGTGATGATATTTAATGTCGGACCGTCCTTATTAGGCAATCCACCCCTCCCAGAGCCCGTCGTATTGCAAGGTTTTGGAGGTATCAGTATTTCAATATAGCCGGATCCACTTACATGCTCGTCTACGTTATTGCGGTAGTGTCAGATCTGAATAATGCCGAAAAATCAAAGCTAACGCAACGCTCTCCAGACTTTGGAAGGCTAATAGTGCTCTAAACTAACCCTTTGCGATTTTCCACACTACGAATTTCCCTTGGCACCTAAGCGTGCTGTGCTACTGTAAGGTGGAACGTTCATTACAAGTGAACTGAATACATCGTGTCTATTAGACCCGGCTACGGCTGTTGTGTCATGAGCGGGGACAAGTGTAAAAAGGAAGACCCATCCAGACCCAACTCTCTGCACTATAAAACTCCTCTTATCATACAATACGTTGGGGTCTCGCACTTAACTCATTCAATCTTAGACCTCTTAAAGAAACTCAGGACCTTTCAGGTCCAGGTAAAGTAGAAAATGAGTTATGATAAATATATTGATAGTAGAAGGGCTGCCAATAAGCGGTTGCTGAGCCCGACAGCGCTACTTATCCTGAACTAAGTATATATATGTGTATGGAGGTGTTAAATTGAAGAATCAGGAGAGTATATAACGGCGCCAGAACTACGTAACGTAACAAACCCACTCGTGTAATTCAGCATTTTTTTTTTAAAAAAAGGGGGAACGGGGGTTTGCTTTCGTCTTCAAAAAGTAGCTTAAATATATGCGGTATAACTATTACTAGCAATTTAGTGTAGAAGCCTGGTTGGGCCGTATCTAATAAAATCTTCTATAGCCCATGGTGGAATCCCTATTGAGGTCTAGCAGTTCCAACATATCAAGTACGCATCGCCTTAATCGACGGGCTGCAGGTAGCCGCGCCTGCTGGCATCGGCGATGGCGTCGAACCAGATGTTGGACATCAGCTGGAAGCCCTGGTCGTTGGGGTGGGTGCCGTCGGGGATGAGGTCGAGGCCGGGGCTGCCGGGCCCCTGCATGTCGGCGAGGACGACGCGGCGGCCCTGGTTCTGCCAGTCCCAGACGAGGCCGCGGATCTGCTCGTTGTACGCGGCAACGTTGCCCGGGGCGGCGCGGTTCTGGAGGAGCGTGGACATGACGATGGTGGCGCGCGGCGAGCCGGCCCAGACGGCGTCCATCAAGCGGGCCACGCGCACGCCGACGTTGGGGATGTCGATGTTGCGGACGCAGTCGTTGGTGCCGGCGTTGATGAGAACCAGGTTCGGCCTCATGTGCCACACCGTCTGCTCCGCCCTGCCCCTGACCTCGTCCACGATGAAGCCGGGCCAGCCCTCGTTTTCCGGGTTCCGCATGTTGCCGCTGGGGTTGCTGCCCACGTACTGCACCGGGTTGCCGTTGGCCTCGATGCGGTCGCGCAGGTAGGCCCGGTAGCCGTTCCCGGTGCTGGAGCCGACGCCGTGCGTGATCGAGGCGCCCAGGGGCATGATCCTCAGGAACAGGCCGTTGGCGAAGCTGCGCGCCTCGATGGTGTCATCGCGCGGTTGAACTTCCGCCGGCACGGCTAGACCTGGTAGACTATGTTAACATGTTGCTATATAAAAGGCGAATAGACTAGAAGGCTTACCATTGACGAGGGACAGGGCACACGTCACAACGGTGCCCAGGAGGGCCTTGTTGAAGAGCATCTTGTGATGACTTGTAGAGTCGGCTAGCAATAGAACAGCGGCGTTGTTGTTCGATCGTTATGCGATTCTCGCTGATCTGCACTTTAACCCCCCATTCTTGACAATGGCTGAGACTTACCTTTATATACTCGTGAAGCATAAGTATGATATGGTGAGTCTTTGCACGTTCTAGGAAGGTATCACCCGTAAAGCTCAATGGCCTCGGGCAGAACGGTCTCTTGATTCGAACATTTCACGGATTAGGTAAGGAGCTCAATACGCGTTGTTTTACTATTATTTTGCCTTGGACGCTCGGGCTGGTGATCCCTACAATCCCCATCGTGACCATGATCCCAATGCCTAGGGGAGGAGAATGTGCCTGCGCTTGAGCAAAGAAACAAGTTTAGAGCGCCAAGATTATTCGGTTGTGGTCACGGATTCGTCGGGACCTACCGGATACGGCCAACTCACCTCCCCAAACGGAATTAGCGATTGGAGAAGGAACACAGGGTGCCCCAGTCTCACGTATCCCGTCCGAACACGGCCATCGCCTTTGCCGAACGGCTTGCCCGTTATTTATTAGGAGGGGTAAGCACTCGCCAGAGTTGGGAAGGAAGACGGTGCTTAAGAAACTTCCGTACTTACAGTAGGGCGAGCGGTCGAGATTTCGGGGCTTTTGAATTGCCCGGTTCTTGGCAGTACGATTTGGGGTCAAGTATGACCCCATTCGCCCATGGAACATGTAAGACTGGGGCAGCTAGCATGCGGAAGCGGGTAAGCAATGAGTTCTCGAACCCTAGCAATTGGCAGGGTAATAAATCCGAATGCAAAGGAAATTTATCCTGCCTTAATATTTCGAGCTGCTTCGCAAATACTGCGAAAACGTAAGCTTCGACTCTTTATTCAAAAGTCCCATGATTGCCTTCATGATACATTTCTCCACCGCTCCTTGGGACTCTCGTGATCTGTTTATCGACCCGATCGCCAAGCACGACGGTGGGATGTGCTAACCCGGTTCTTAATGCTTCTATTTCAACGACTACCCAAGAATCCAAGAGTACCCCAGTCACGCAGAACCCGATTAAAGGTAGACAATAAGTATTATAACTTGGTCACCGGAGGAAAGAAAACACACCTAAGCCCAAGGAGGACCACATGTCGCACCAGAAGTAAGCAGATGCGGCCGCGCCGAATATACGATATTGCATGGCTCCTACTATTAAATTACATTAAGCATTCCTTCCGGACGGAATCGGTTGCGTCCCACAGGAAGCGGCCGTAAGTGTGCATAAATATGGATATTGCGGGTCAGGATTATCCTCAGAATCACCTTTGCTGCACCGCCTTAGTCACGTTGCAAGGCCCAGAATAGCGAGGAAATTTGTATATAAGCCGCCTTACGGCGACTTATGTACAGTATTGATACTCTAATCCTTCCGCGAAAAGCCGCAAAGCCATTCTAGTTTCCATAACTTCTCCCTTCCACTTTCTAGTCCATCTCATTAAATGGGGAAGGCTAAGAGCGCGGCTGACGCCATCCGCCTGGGCTACCAGCGAACCTATGGAAAAGACAGCGACATCGTCAATGGCAAGCCGGTTCTGAAGGAGCTGCAGTGGGCAGTTACCGCACCTACGAGAAGATGATGGAATGCTGGGCTGAGTATGTCAACATGCCCATTTAACGTGTTTTTCGCGTGGCCAATTCTTTGACTTGAAGGCGTAGATACTAGAAATAAAACTTAGAAGCATCGCCGTAGGATTTGAACTCCCTGGAGGACTTCATGAGCCAATTCGCCTACTGCATTGATGGCGAAGAAGGAATTGATGTTCCCGGTTCAGAAACGGTGTGGAAGAATTGGAATGACTTCACTGCTGCTTGGCAACGTGAATACCCTGAACGACCGATTCCGCGTGGGATAGCGCTACCTGTAACGCAGGCATGTATTCATTCCTTCTGTCTTGCTGGGTGTCTAGCAGTGTTGACTTCTCCCAAGTTCATCAATGGACAGCTGACAGAAGAGATGGGAATGCCAAAAGACGGAGAAACCCCGGAGATTCGCTACGAAAAATGTCATGCTGAATTGTGCGAGGCAGCTATGGGTAGCAGATTGGGTCGAGCATAAGCGTCCAGCAACGCCCGTCGATGACTGTGGCCTGTTGTTGGGAATGCGTACTCTTCCTCCCGAATTGGGGAATACATCGAGTCCAGCTGTCCTTCAAGCACTTGCCGAGGCCTCTACTTCAAGAACTTGCAGCCCGTTGGAGGGTCGAGATTCACGCTACCTACCATAAGGGATCTCACATTCGTTGCATTCATCAACGAAGCTGGTGTGGGAGAATTTGCCATTCAGCTCGCCCGCGACGCCAAAAATATGACGTGCACGCCTGACAAAAGGTAAGAGCAATGATTAGATCTCGGGAATTTGTTGTTATATTGTCGCAGAATAGGGGTCATTTGCTTAGTCATCAAGGCCCAGGGAACTGTAGACGCCCCACAAGAACGTTGTTGCGGGCTCCCACAGTATATAGAAAGCTTCCTAGCCACCATTCTCTAGAGCCCGAATTATCCATGACAATTTACACTTTTCGAACTCTATGCAACCTTTTCCCGCGATCAGCCTAGCTGTGACATATATTACATGTTATACACCACAAAACGCGTTATAAAGGGATAGCACTAGGGCCCATTTGCTTTAATCCTATGCTTCTTTTCCTGGCCCGACGACTGGCGCATGGAGACTTAGGGGTTATACGCTATCGAACTCCTTAAAGTCGTATTACCGAAAGACGAGATGATGGTAACATAATGGAAGAAGGAACTGTTTGAGGTTTAAATTTTTTTTAGGGGCCAGTTAAGCGACGAAATCGAAATTGCGGGTGCTTTTAGTTATCAGTTGCGGCTATGGGGATTTCGTGCGGGATATGCGACGCCGCCGAAAGCCCATGATATTCGGGCAGAAGGATTTTATATAATAAATACGTCCAAATAAGTTTGAAATGCCGCTCTTTATTAAGTAGGTTTTCTTGATAGATTAATTCGTATCCGAGACTGTAAGAATGGTATATGCAAGATATACCGACCTTAATACATTAACAAAGTATTACTTATTTCGTAACGGAGTAGATGGCCGGGCGGCCTACCACCGGCAAAAATGGCGTACTTTAATTCTCGACCCTTTTTGCGGGCTGATGTCAGACCCTACTGAGGTCTAGGCCTGTTAACAACGCTGTGGCTTAGTTAGCGTTACGACTAATGGTTGCAATATTGGATGCGTTATTCGAAGTCCCGGTATCGCTTTCTTTTAATTGTAGCTGTTTTATGTGTATTTAAGGAGGCTTTATTACCTTCCTTTCTAGACAGGATCTCTTCAGAGGTCAACCTGATAATATATCCTTCTTTAGCCATATATGCTTCAGTGTGTGATGTCAGGGTCTCATAGCTGATAATACCTCGAAACCTAAGGCTATAGCAGTACCTCCCCGCGAAAGATTAATATAAATTTGAAAATAACTGTCGGCAGTTGTGGTGATTTGTTGAATGGAAGTTGAAAGAAACCAAAGGGCTTTGATTTGTGGCCCTGTCAGAGAACAGAGGTGAAGTACAGAGTGAAAGGCAGAAGAAGCAGCCTAGCTGGTAGTCCGTAGTGTAGGTAGTAGAATAGATGACCATTAACGCCTGCCTTTCCCTAACTACTCGGGGCGAAGCCCCCCTATATATACACAAACCGGACCCCCACCGGTGGGGCGCTGGGCCCTAGAAAGGGGTCGCACCTTGGCACCTGACAGGCCCTATGATTGCAAGGACAAAAGGGTCTAGGCTATATTAGCCAAGGAGATTCCACCCATCTAGCTAGTCCCAGGAATCAAGCAACCCAGTTCCCCCAGTCTGAAGAATTGCAACACTTCGCCGACAGTAACTTAGATATTACCGGCATCAAACAGAAGCTCTAAAAGAAGGGTCAAGAACGATAACGAATCATTAAATAAGCGGGAAGCTGTATGCTAATAAACGGAAACTGTTCGACAAACAGCTCCGAAACTGGCAGAAACGACAATTAGTTAAATACGATAATCCACCGAAATATTATTGTCAGATTCCTTATGCTGGAAAAAGACAGTGTAGCACGAAACATTTCGAAGTTGACATGTTAAAAAGCCCTACGGGTCTTGCCGTGCTCCAGGATATGTTAGCCCTTTATCAGAAGCGCTCCAACGTGGAATGCCGGCCAGGATTAAAGCCTGACAAGTGCCAATGTGGAAATGTGAACAATTATCCTTACAGGTGGCGGTAGGCATACGGATGCTTTAAAGCGGCTGCGTCGGAAATCTATAACATTCCAAAACCTTGCTTTCTGTGTAAAGAACAGTTCTGTGGCGCCGAGGTATGGGAAGGGCATTGCCGACACCATTTGGATCACCCAGATAACCCTCTGGTCTGGTTCAACTTTTTTATTTACGGCGGGGATCTCGCTAAGCTCGGATATTGCCCTTTTTGCCTGGAAGATGGACCACTGCCGGCCTTGGTACGACTATAACAGTTCAAAATTCGGTAGACTTGGCACGATCATATCCAAACTTGTATCAAGGCGCTTTGCGATGAACCTATGCCTGTGCGTTGCTTACGTTTAAATTTTACTGCCCGAAAGAGCTTGATTGCGTTTTGGAACTGTAATTCCGTCTTCAAGATGCCTTTGATGTCGAACGCATTAAGGATACCGCGATGACGAAGAGACACGCAGACGAGTACGACGGCTTCTCGCTTCCAAAAAGGAAGAGAGCACATAACGTTACGGCAGCCTTGAAAATGATTACATGGCGAGTTTCTTACCAAGTCAGTATATTTTCTCCAACCCACCTGTGGACGGTCTGAGGAGAGAAGGACCGCTAACTCCGGCATCCCCCTATCTTTCCCAGCAGTCCACGCCTCCTTGGAGCTCAGGCACCACAGAATTTCAGAATAAGGCGCCGTCCGGTTACAGCACTCCGCTGCCATCTGTTCCGTCAGAGGAAGTAATACATCCGAACCTGCTCCCAGAGGAAGTGGGGCTGAACAGCAAGGCTATAGATCACACGACTGCGAACGACCCATTAGAACCAGCAGCCGCTCTCCACGAGAGTGAAAGTACGCGGCCCTCTTAAGGTTGGCATACTGGCGGATTCTTACCATTATCACAGGTACTTCCCACGAGTCCCTCCCTGCTGTGATAAGTGGGGATGAGATAAGGAACATAAACCTCACGGACATTAATATGCCATTCCACCAAACACCAGCAGATCTGGTCACTGGTATTACTGACGTTGGAACTGTCTCCGAAACGATCGCCAATGAAAATCTCATACTCGGATTCATATCGCAGCATCAGGAGGATGCACATCACAAGAAGTAGCTTTCCCTCGATCAGGGGGTACTGAGTTTGGGGCTGAGAAATTAGTTGCGAAGGGGCGCATTGGTAGGCGAGTAGGGTACAAGGTCAAGTGTAAAGGCTATCCAGAGAGTGATAACAGCTGGGTGAAGAAGAAGGACATCGGCATGGGGAGCTACAGCCAATTACGAGGCAAGGCACCCTCAAAGCCAAGGTAAATTCAAATTTGAGCGATTGGTCTGGAAGCGGGAGGTAGATGGAATCACTCTATACGAGGCCAAGTGGCAGGGGCAACCAGACTCTGAAGATGTTTGGATTGGCAGGTGGGATCTTGGTGCCAAGGTTGTTGCTACGTTTGAGGCCACTCCGTCCGCGTAGAATATCATCTAGGTGTGAAAGTTGGTCTTTTTACCTTGCAAATTAACGCTTCCCCTCCTTATCTGCGTTAATGGGCTTGTAATTATCACTTGAAAGTCAGAAATTCGCTTGCATCGGACACCTCAACTGCAGTGGAACAATCTGCTTTCCTCGACACCATGCTGCCTTGTATGAATCTGCATGATACCTCAGCTACCATATGATGGCCGGTGGGCAGTCGGATCGATGGCCCAAAGGCGTATCGCATGGCCGCGGTGGAACGTCTCTTCCTCGCCCTGAAGTGGCTGGTCGGAAGAAGCCCCACACATCTCGACCGCATGTGATAGCCTCTCCGCCATTACTGAGCTAGGGCATGGGGGCAGTCATACAATAATCAGACGTCATAACTTTTTCTATGCATATACAACGGTCAGAGTTAACCTACGTAGACGTCTAGCGCCAAGGCGTCATACCGGGGCTAGCATGTTCCATGAATACATTCCTATCGAAAGAATATTGTGAGAAACTATGTCTCCTCTTATTTATAGCCCTGTCGGGCCAGCCAAGAACAGGCATTATATGTACAGATGAATTGAATCGAAACCCTTGCCGCGTCACCCAGCACGAAAACCCCTCCTGGTGCCCTGGGGACACATATGTACATACACAGGATTAGCTGACGACGCTTCATCAGCTTCATGGACGTGCATCTATTTCAAGATCGATTTGTTTGTTCTGATTGGACTCGAAACCCAGCATTCCATCGCCTAGTTGCTGAAGCGCATAGAGCGCGCCTCGCGCAGCTTGCGGTCGTGGCGGCGGCGGTGGGGGATCGAGCACTCGGGCGTCGGAGCATTGGACTCTTCAGGCGCAGGAGTCTCGCTCTCGACGGGGTTCGGGACAGGGGTCTCGGTGCTGGGCGGGGTGACGTCCTCCCCGTCAGAGCCGCCAAAAGACGAGTCAAAAGGAACGGTGACGGTCTCGGCGCTGGAGCCATCAGCGGAGCCACGGATGGTGCCTCCAGGGGCGACGTCGGGGCCAGGAATAAAGGGGTAGCTGGTACTTCTGCCCCAGACGCTGAAGTTGATGGCGTCGTCGTTGACGTCGTACACGCCCGGGATGAGGACCTTCTCGCCGGGGAGCTCCGAGCCGGTACTGCCCTCAACCTTGATCTGGGCGCATGCGTAGTAGAACTCGGCTTTGCCATCGTGCGCACCGTGGAGGGCGATGTGCTCGCCGCGCACGAGGTACTCGCCCTCGGGAATGTTCTCCGGCACGACGAAGCTGACGTTGTCCTCGTTCCAGGAGCACCAAGCGTCCCTCTGGAAGTCGGCCGGCACGATGTTCGGCTTGCACGCCAATTCTTGCGCGATCTTGATCCAGTCGCCCGAGCCGTCGTACTCCTTGACGGATCCGGGGGCTAGGCTGAGGTACACCTGGACGGGGCCCGGGTGCTGGATGCCGCCGGCGTTGAAGGCCTGGCGGAGGCCGACCTTGTCGCCGGGTCTGACGGTGTAGACGTCCGTGTTGACGCCGGAGCCGCCGTTCAAGTTGCAGCGGAAGTCGTTCGAGGTGGCGGCCTCCTCGCGGAACGTGGGCATGTAGCCGCGGTCGTGCTGGCGGATGTACTGCCAGTCGCGGCCCACCAGCTCGTCGTTGATCAGTAGGCCGTTGAAGGTGTAATGGGCTGTGGCCAGGCGGGCCAGGGCGGCGGCACCGAAAGTGATCCCGTTGAAACGCATCTCGACTGTTGAGGCTGTGTGTGGCGTGTAAGCGCTTGTGTGCAAAGTGCTTTGATGTCGAGAGATTTCTACTCGTTGAACGAGGCAAATAATTCTTCGTCCGTATGAGAAGAGTTGGCGTAAAATGGGGAGAGAGTGAGAAAGAGTTCGCTAGAATACAGCTAGCGCAGCAAGCTGATTTGTTGGTCGAATGCGATATTCTCAAGAAATAAACTTGGGCTAGGAAGCAGCGAAACGAAAGACGGAAATGTGTAAGCGAATGTAGAAAAAAACGAATGAGTAAAGTTCCTGGGGCGCTGTGGACGTCAACTAGATCGGTCTGACAGCCCGTCGAGAGGACGCATGCTCCCTTTTATAAGCCAGCCTCCTATCCTCAGCTAGGAGATATTAGACCCTCTTGCTCAAATCATGGGCGTCACTTTGTGATGGGTCGGTCAGAATACCCGCTGAGAAGAGCCGAACTGACGGGACCCTTGTCAACGATGGCCCCAGTCCGTCACTTTTTCTGAAGTCCCTTCCATTTGTGCGTGTCTGACTGGCCCGAGCCGCAAGTGCCAGAATCGCCAAGCGGAAATCTACAGTACTTGAAACAACCCTTAGTCACTACCGAAATAACCAGGGTGCGATGGCCCAACATCTCCTTTTCCTCAACACCACCATCGCTGCTGGCAGCACCACTTGGCTGGGCCAACTATGCCTAACGTCGTTTCGACTTCGGGGGCGGCGGGGGCGTGTTCTCCTTCGAGTTCTGTTTGAACGTTTCGTGTTTCCTCTTTCAGGCGCTGGACAAGAAAAACGGCGCACTCCACCGCCCCACCCTCACCTATGCCATATAATCTACATATTAACAAAAAGCTAATAACTGCGACTTTACAACACAATATAATTAAAACATTAAAAAAGCTTCCAATAATAATTTTGGGCGTTCACCTACTGAGCTATTCGTTAAACTCCGCCATTAAGTATATACAGTATTACCAGCGTTAAGGCATAGATTCAGAGTTATCCTGTTGGTACCTTTTGCCCATCCATCGAACCCTTCTTCTGCAAAGGTTAGAAGCTTCATAATATTAATATAAGGGTTATTCGCTGCACGAAAGAGACAACGATGAGAGATAGCATGCTCCAATGCACGGACACAAGGGGGGTAAACGTATCATCCTATCTAGAAGGGGAGGCACCGTCCGATCTAGAGCCATATCCACCAGACAGGAGAGCCATTCGAGCGACGATCAACTTCGCCCTAGCCACTAGAAGACTCGACACAAGCCAGGGGGACTGACACTAAGAGAAGGCCAGTAGGTTGACCGCTACTAACCTTGCAGTCTTAAAATAAATGTAGAGCCGGGATTTAGTAAGGCGGAATAACACTCGGGCTTTAGGTAGAAACGGTCGGATCGGATGATAGATAGCGTATTGAGGTCTTATATAGTCCGATCACTTCTGGCATTGATGTCGAGACCACCGTTTTTGGCTCTGGATCCAGAACTTCGGCTCCTGACATCCGCAAGGAGGTCAGTCTGGTGTGGATACTGTAAAGATCCTGTCAGCTACCCAGTGTTTCAACCGCGAATGGCTCGGGCAAGGGTATGAATGTAGTAACCAGGCTGAGGAACGTTCTGGAAGCGTTGCCAATGGAGTTTCCTTGTGCCGACCGTTCTCGTTGCCTGTCATGTGACATCAATTTTTGGTCTTCATACTAGCAGCTGTTT
Organism: Monosporascus sp. MG133; assembly: GCA_004155925.1. NCBI lineage: Eukaryota > Fungi > Ascomycota > Sordariomycetes > Xylariales > Monosporascus > Monosporascus sp. MG133. The sequence goes on from QJNX01000037.1 coordinate 29,313, forward strand.
AGGTATCGGTAAGGCTCGAGCTGGTTTCGCCGCAGCAATAGATGAGGTCTGATAATATGCAAGGTATGCGGCCGTCTCCGCCATCCACACAGCCTCGAAATAGAAAATCACGGATTCGTGCAGCGGAATTGGACAGATCGCGGGGCGTGGAAGGCCACAGAGATAGCTAGACGGCTTGGCCTATCTCAGACCACCGATCCGTGGCGGCTCATAATCGAAGAGAGAAAAATAGGCATGATTGAGGCCCCCAATCCTGCAGGCTGCCTGGCAGGCTGCTTCTACGGCAAGGCATCCTACTTTCAGGTATGTACACAGGCATCATGCGCTTCAATGTTCCGCCGGCCGCGGAGGCGGTGCAGGCCACTCATCCAGCACGGCAACGTCACCCACCAGCCTTAACTCGACACTCGCCCGCTCCGGCTCGTCAATCACTCCCGTATACGTCCCCGGGTACAGCACTGTATTGCCGTCCTCGTCGTGCCTCGCCAGGTCACCGAGGGTCCAGGCCAGTCTCGCACGCCGTGTCTCCCCTGCCTCAACGCCGCGCAGCCGCTCGTACCCGACGAGCGTTTTGATCGGGTACGGCGCGGGGCCGGCCTCCGACTTGACAAAGGCGAGGACGACGTAGTCCGACGTACGGTTGCCGGCGTTGGTCACATCCACTGGGAGTGCGGGCAGAGGACACATGTCCAGGTGCTGCTTGTCGCACGATGCCAGCAGGGCCTGTACATTCAGCGTCGAGCGGTAGGACCTCGGTACCGATGGCTCGAATTTCGTGTAGTGTAGGCCGTAGCCAAAGGGCCGCACCGCGTCCGGGTACCACCGGTACGTGCGACCCGGCAGCAGCAACCGGCCGCTCTCGTCGTCGACCGAAGGCCGCAGCGCCATGTCCGTCATGGGCACCAGGTCTGTGTAGTTGGACGGGTACATGGTGATCGACAGGCGGCCCGCCGGCGCCGCCTCGCCCCTGATCAAGTTCATGATTGCCGTACCGCCGTCCTGGCCCGGCCACGACGCCCACAAGATGGCGCTCGCCCAGTCGGCGGCGAGCAACTCCGAGTCGTCGAGCTGGTCGCCCAGCTGCACCACGATCAGCGGCTTGCCGAGCTCGCCCAGCCGCCGCAGCCGCGCCGCCTGCGCGGGCGCCCAGTCTAGGTGTGTCCGATCGAGCGTCTCCCCTGCGAGCGAAGTGTCGAACCCGCCAAAATAGATGACGTAGTCGGCCTGGTCGGCCGCCGCCAAGGCTGGCGCCGTCCAGTTGTCGTGCGCCGTCTCGTCCTGCAGAATCGGTCCCCCGGCTACGATCACGTCGAGTCCGGCAGCGCGGCCGGCGTCGGCAGGCGAGTTCAGGAACGGCGCCCGCCCCTTGTAGCCTCCCTGGAGTTTAGACCCGTCGTCGGCCCAGAAGCCGATAAGCGCGAGCGTCGCCGACTCGGCGTCCTCGAGCGGCAGAGTGCCGTCATTCTTCAGCAGGACGATGCCCTCCTCGGCCGTCCGCAAGGCGAGCGCCTGCGCCTCGGGCGTGTTGACGTGCTCCCACCCGAGGTGCGCCCACATCGAGTGGTTGCCGTCGAAGTATCCCGCCCTCACGAGGCCCTCGTACAGCCGCAGTAGCGCCCGGTCGACTGTCTCCTCCTTGAGCAGACCCTGCTCCCAGGCGCCTGGTATGTCCGATGATGAGGTGTACTCGCACGATGTGTCCGTGCCGGCCTCGAAGCAGAGCGCCGTGCCCTCGGCGTTGGTCTTGGCGTATCCGTGGTTCAGCCACACGTCAAGCACCGCCTCACAATCGCTCGTCACGTAGTTGTTGTGCTCGGTCCAACCCCAGTGCTCTCGCAGCACCGTCTGTAGGAGGTACGGGCTCGCGCAGGACGGCACCCCGTTGACGGCGTTGTACGCGCACATGATGCTGCCGCATTTGACATCGCGCGCGCACGTCTGAAACGGCGCCATGTAGTACTCTGCCAGGTCCTGCATCGAGATTTTCGCGTCGAAATCGTGCCGCGACGTCCCGTTCCAGTCCTCAAAGTCGTTGCCGGCGTAGTGCTTGCAAGTGGCCACGATGCGCCGCTCCTTCTCGGTTCCTTCAAGTCCCCGGACCATCCGCTCAGCGTACCGCTTCACCCGGAGCACGTCCTCCCCCGGCGTCTCGGACCCGCGGCCCCAGCGCGGGTCCTTGAACGGGTTGACGTTGGGCGTCCAGAAGTCGATGCCTGAGTAGCCCGCGTTGCCCCAGGCGCGGGCCTCCGTCCCGATGACGTTGCCCACCTCCTCGATCAGCTCGTCGTCGAAAGTAGCCGCCATGAGCACGGGCATCGGGAACGACGTCGCCGCGTTGAAAGGCGCCTGGTCGGGGAACCGCACCCCGGGAGCGTAGGCCACGCCGTAAAGGGCCTCGCTCCACCAGTTGTAGAACGGCAGACCGAGCCGCTCCGAGCCGTTCGACTGGCTAGGATACGACGCCTGAGGGCTTTGGTTCTTAAAACATGGGATAGATAACAACTCACCTCACGATATTCTCCAACTTCTCACTCGGCAGCATGACCTCGACCAAGGCGGCCGCTCGTTCAGGGGGCGACGCCGTGGCATCGCAGATCTTGTTCGACGCCAGCGGCTCCTTGGTGCAGTCTGGGAAGAAGGTCCTCTCGGGCTTCTGCTGCCCAGCTGCCGAATCCGGCCGGAGGGCCGTCAGAGCTAACAAAGACAAGTAGTGCCAAGATTTCATGACTTGAGGAGAAGCTCGTGGATGGGGGGATTGTTGGGGTTGGTTTGGTTTCAAGGAAATGACTTCCAGTGCGTATCCTCGGATCCTCGTATCCTCGACGCCTTGCCTCAGCTTGGGGAGGGGGGGACTTGAGCTGATTTATGCACCATAACATGTCATTACAACTCCCACAGTCCGTTCGAAGCGCATCTTTTCCAGGTCTCACCGTTCCAGTCTGGATGCCAGGCGGAGTGCGTCTCCGCCGGGAGCGGTACTAGTTGGAAGAGGGAGACTGTTTAGATCACAGGTGTGGAGAATTTATGGGGCCGATGGAGTCGAGTCAGGAGGAGTACAGTAGTCCAAAAACACCCGCGCATTCAGGCACTTTTCTCTGGAAAGTTGCTAGTCTCTACTTGGAATTCGGAAGTTGGGGGGCGTGGCGTCCAAGACAAAAGGGCGAAGCGCCCCAATGGGAAACATTGCCGCTATACACCCCAAAGCATCCAAGGCCCTATGGACCGGCGGGGGATGAAACTATACCTGGAATCAACTTATCTTTTGGTACGTTGCAGCTTCTATTGGAATCACTATCTGGTTTATCACTAATTGGTACCATTGAAAAAATGATCCTTATCTTTTTCCTCCTGCCCTAGCTAAGGTGTTCATGATTATTTTCCGTCACTAAGCACTACGATACAATCGTTATATCTTCATCTCGGCTATGGCCAGCTGTGCACCCTTTCCTTTACCAGTTATTTATAATGGTTAGACGTCGATGGCGTATTTTATAGAAGATCGGCTCCATCTTAGTTTTCTATACAGAGGACGACCTAGGTTAGGTAATTATAGGTACATGGACGTACGCCTGGAAGCGCCGTTCAGACTCTAAAATCTAGAATTAAATTTATAAAACCGTATTAGGATCGAAAAGGGGTATTTGAAGGAACTTGATACGTGCTTTTATAAACATGATACCGGCCACCCCCCGTTCGTGTATAATATACCCTATCCGCATCGCCTGGACTCCCAAATTCTATACCAAATCTAAGACGAAGAACAAATGAGTGAAAATCATCCCTCTCTTACCACTCCACTTCCTCGTCTTCCTTTTTCTCCTCCTTCCTCTTCCCATGAGGCCTTAATGCTCCTCCTTCGTAAAGACTCCATCTTCCATGAATCTTTTGCCTCAGAGGCCTGCCCCAAAGCGTCACAGGAACAGCCACGAGACCGGCAACCAGCAGCAGCAACCCGATCTCAATGCTCGCCTTGGTGAAACCCTCCGTTTCCACCCACGTGGGGACGGCGAATGAAATAGCAAAACTCGCTATGTAGCTCACCCCGCCGACGGCAACGAGCGCCGCGGCGGCCCACCGGGGGAAGGCCTCCGTGACCCACAGAGTGTTCGCAAGCCCCATGCCGATGTTGCTGAAGGTGTTCAGACCATAGGCGAGGCAAGCGACGGAGAAGTGCCACTCGTGCGCCACCGTGAGCCCGTATAGAACGACGCTCGCGACGCCAGCCAGGATAGGTAGCAGGTAAAAGACGAGATAGTTTTCGGCATGCCTGACGCCGCCGGCACGCACCGTCAACTTTTTAACGATGGGGCTTCCCAGGCTGACCGTGAGCGGCCAAGAGATCAGGGCACCGACGGCGGCGCTCCCGTTCACGAGGCTGAGGAGCTGATCGGACAGGGAGTAAGGGGGACGGGCAAGGACGCTAGAAACGGTGCTCCCCACAAACAGCATACCGCCAAAGTTTATCGCGTTCATAGCCGTAACCCAGAAGATAAGCGGGTTGCAAATACAGAGCAGAACCTGGGGGTAGCACGCCAGCATAGACTTCCAACTCGCGCCGAACGGGCGTGGCATTCGCATCCACGACATCCAGGGCGGAATTTGCTTGTGTCGGACTTCAAGCCGCGCTTGCTCCAGGTCCTCCTCGCCCTCGCCGTATTGCCATGGTTCGTACAGTTCTACCTTCTCCGTCGAGCTCTGGACGAGAACCCGGCCATCGTAGGCAACCGCCGGGCGGACGAAAAACGACTCAGGAAGGAAGAATAGAGACAAGGCGGCTATACATGCACTAATTATGGCACACGTGAGGAATATACCACGGAAGGACGAAAGGTAAGGCTTCGCGACCGACGTGAGGCATAGCAAGAGAAGTGTCAGAGCTGAAGGAAGAGCCCAGAACATAGCAAAATGTCGCGGTCTCTCGTCAATATATGTCACGTCGATGACAATTAGCAATAGCTAGGTCGGACGTACCGGTTTTCATTAGCTTGGATCAATCAATGATTCTGTCTCACATACGTACCAAGCTCAAGGTAGCCCCAGTGGCGAGACCTGCAAGGCACAGGCCGACCAGGAGAGTGGAGACGCTCTGCGCGCACGCTGCCACCGTCATCCCCACAGCCAAAGTCAAGCTTCCGAGGAGGAAGACAGGTCGTCGTCCCAACGCCAACGACAAGGGGATCCAGACAAATGCACCGATTCCCATAGTCAAAGTCGGCGCCGAGACCAAGATCTGCATGTTCGATTCCTGTTGAACGACGAAAACGAAAGCAAAACTGTTATCATACTGCCAGAACTCCCGACCAAGGATGACGATATGAAGTAAAAGAATGTTAAATACGGGATTCGGGTTCATGGATGCTTACCGGTGGCGCGAATGCACGAAAAACAAAGTCGTACAAAATACTCGTTAGCTGAATCGCGTACATGGAGATAGCCGAAAACGCCATCAAGCAGGCGACCGCGGCGGCGCGCCGCGTGCGGCTCCAGTTGAGAGGATCGCGTAGGGAGGGACTCGGTATGGGTAACTTGAGGATTTCCCCGCCGGAGGATATCAGGAAAACGGTTCCTGAAAAATCTCCAGAGTCGTGTTTCGACTGCCCGGAGCTGGAGGTGTAGGTGTCCATAATTCTCTGTCGATATGTGGATGCACGTTTCTAAATCTTTGTTTCGTCTTGTCTGCTGCTACTCGATACGTCTTATTCGTTTCGAAACAACTAAAAGGAGATAAAAAAAATTATTAATCTATGGATGAGTGACGGCGAAAGCATAGAGAAAATAATTTGGACCAGCCAAATATTCTTCTTGAGCGACGGTAAACGAGTCTTTCTATCGGGACATCGCCAACCTGTTAAGTTATATATATAAAACATATAGCATCGAGCAATTAATTGACGCTTGTGCGGATGGCGACGCAAGCAGTCAACCGGAAGCCTCGGGTTCGCCTAAGTCGAATCTGCAACACAGCCCGAAAGCTTATTTTGTTAAAGTTCGGGTCCATTTTATCGAAATCTCCGGGGGGCCCCATCAGCGTTGATCTATACCCATTTTAGCTGTATTTACCAAAGTAACTTTTGCACTGAAAGCCATTGACCAGTCGCATCTCTCGCCTTGCCCAGATTAAAATCCCGGCCACGGTATCCGGAGTGTCAGATCGACATCGAATAATACTAATTAACCCCGCGGGGCTGGCGGGAGGGCGTGGAGATCATGCTCTCACATCCTGGCAGGTAGGGCTGCTATGCCATGATTGAGCTTCAATCTGACCTCTGCAGTGCCCATCCCGATCTAAATGCTAGATCCTGGGGGCGCACTGGCAAGTGTTTGAGGCCTTGTGCTGACGGGCATTTCACGTTTCAAAAGTCGGACCCCCTACTTCTGGGCAGGACGGTAAATTCCCGGTCGATCCGTAAGCTTTTTGTTCTTCGGCGATTCTTTCGGTTCTATCACTACGTCTAGCTCCGTTCTCCAAAGTCTCCAAAGCTGATCCCCAATATTGATCTATCTCCGCGACTTTAAGTTCCATTGGATTTACCGTGCTTCTCTGGGCTCCATGTCTGTGCTGTGTGGTTTGTAAGCAGGCTTTTGAGTGACAAGCGTGGGCTAAGAAACTAGGCGGCCGAGGTTGGATCTGGCGGGAAGCTTGATTCGGCCGGATATGGATGCGGGAGACAAAAAAGACCCCCGTACTACCGTTTTATCTCGCGAAATTGATTCAAAGCTAATGCGGGCTGATGGGCCCACTGTCCCGCTTCCCCAGACGGGGTCGTTTTCCGGATTTTTCTATTCATCGTGTTATGTTTACTGTATCCATTGGCCCACTTTTCCTAATCTTGGGATTGCTTTCAGCAATACGTATAATCCGTTGCATTAGCCTGCATTAACCTACCTCAGCCCCTTTGGATCAATTTCGCGGGAAAATTGTAGCTCCCGCCGCCGAGGGATCCCGGCCTTAATGCAGCATTATAGAAATCTCCTTGGAGCCGTCCATTGGTCGTTGGCTAGGCACAGTATGTCTAATGATGCTATCTACTTGAAGGGTTAAGCCATTTCGTGATTAGTAATAGGGAGCTCACGCCACGAGGTCGATCGTAATCGGCTTAGTGCACGTACATACTTAGCCGAGACTCCAAGCTATGGAATTCTCGAACCTGCACCGTTTCACGGTAATTCAACAGTCCAATGGCACCCGGAAAACCTACATGGCTCAGAATACATTTCCAAAGCTTGGTTGATTCTATTCGCTGCTAAAATAGCCCGGGCTTGACTAATTTCAAATCCAAACTCCTCGAGGTGTCGCAATACACGTTGGAAATGCCCAGCCGGCTTGGAGAGATTACGGAAAACCATGGATGTAGTATGGAGTTGACACAATAGGCCGTCGCACCGAGCGACTAATATATCAGGCTAGACGCGTCATGACTGTGTAGTAAGCGACATGAATTCTAGGCGGTGCTTACTTATCAACATCCCTCAGAACAGCACCTGTAGAGAAGGGCCAACCAACCGTTGGAGCCAGCTCTCGTTCGCCCCAAGGACTATTCCACTCCTTACGTCCCTTTGTCATACGCGAAGAGATATGTTCCATTTCTTGCTTGGAGAAGGGCTACGACGGCTAAAGTACGAATACTTACTTTAAATAGTCATACAGTTTGTGTCACACTTACTAGGGAGCAGCTGCACAGCTCTTGAGGATTTATTGATAATTGTCTGATATCTCGAAAGCTAGAAAACGGTGATCCCATATGGTGTGGGTGATCCACTGATACAGGGCTCTAGGGTCCGGAAAGGATCAACGTTGTCCCGAATGATCCCTGAAGCTCTAGATAGGGGGCCCTTTTCTGCGGACAGTTTGCCTTAAGTTCCTTTTATTCTAATCCTTACGGTATTTTCTTTTCAAATAACAACCAGGATCGTAAAAATTTCAGCTGTTAAGTATCTAAAGAGTACAAAAGGGGGGGGATGTGGAAACTGAAGCTTAGTAACGGGACAATAGCTAGGCTTTGACTTAGTTGATCAGCTATTAATAAAGATTACCTACGGCCAATTTCCGTATCGCTTTCTCTCAGCTACAGCTTTTTTTTATGTATTTAAGGAGGGCATCATTACTATTTCATATTAGGTAGGACCTTTGAAAGGTTAACCTGATAACGTGTTTTTCTTTAGTTATAAAAGCTTCAGTATGTGATGCCAGGATCTCATAGGACTTGGAACTCGGTACAGGAAAATGGGACAGGTAGGGGACTTGCAAGAAGTTTCCATGACTTTTCATTTCTTTCTTTGGTATATATGAGCTGAACTACAAGGGTACACACCCCAAAGCATTCCAAGACCGTATGGGCCGGCGGGTGGCATTGGCATGAAGATATATCTGGAATCAGCTTATCTTTTTGGTATCTAGGCGACAGAGGGCGTGATCTCATACCTACCCGTCCATCACATCCGTGCGTAACTCCTACCCCCACCAGACTCTCGCCGAGGCCACGGCACCCACAAACCAGTCCGCAACGCTCAGCGGCCTAATTGCGGCTGCTGACGGAGGCGACCTCAGCCATACCCTTCGACGCCGGGATAGCTCTCTCCTGGTCGACGGGCGCGGACTTGCGCTTGCGGAGGACTACGAAGGCGACGGCGCCCACGATGGCCAGCGAGGCCACGATGACGCCGACGGCGATGCCCGCCTTGGCTCCCGAGGCGAGCCCGGAACCGAAGTCGCCCGAGCCCTCGGCGTTGGCCTCGCCAGCGGCGCTCGGCTTCGTGGTGGCAGAGCCCTCGTCGTCTTCGTCTTCCGGGAGGTTGAACTCGGACGCCTTGACGTTGAAGCAGGGGACCTGGATGTCGAAGTCTTTGGCCTCGACGAGTGTCTGGGGGCGAGAAGGCCGTGTCAGCGTATGCGTCTAGCATCGGTAAAGAAGGGGAAGGAAGTAATCAGTCCCCGCCTAGCTGGGGCATTCTTACGATATCCGCGCAGGCGTAGAACGACTGGTTTCGCCCGCCGAGCTCGTCGTCCATGCTGGACCAGTACTCTAGCTGGATGGTGGCGTGGGTTCCCGGCTCCACCGTGTCGGGGATGTCGGCAACCTTGTAGCATTGATGGCCCGCCTCGATGGCGGTGATGTTGTCGACGACTTGCTGAGTAAAGTCGCTCTGGGCCGTGGGGTCTGGATGCATATTATTAGTATGTGGCGAAGGGACAATAGGAGACGGTGTGCCCAGCCACGTACCGTTGTCGTACGCGATAGAGAAGGCCACACTCCAAGCATCGTCTGCGATGGAGAGGGAGACGGATCCCTGAGCTAATCACGCGGAGGCGCAATCCGTTAGCCGGGCGAGTTATTTCGGTATCCGCAATCCCTTCGCACTCACACAACGGGAAATCTGTTCTGTTGGTCGGGCCGCTGGCGCTACCGCAGGGGGCGATGTTATCGGCATCAGCACTCCAAGGACGGTCGGCGGGCCACAGGAAGGCGACAGGTCCCATCTCGGTCCCTTCGGCACCCTCGCCGTGCACTTCTTGACCCGAGGCGAGGTGGCCACCGGTGAGCACAGCCAGGTACGACAGCTTATTGAACTTCATCTTGAATATCAGACGAGGGTGGGCTCAGGAGAGGCACAACGTAGTTAGTCGTTGGTACGGGCTGCAAGGGGGACGCTGACGGTTGAGAGAGTTGCCTTGTGGGCGGTGCAGATAGGGTAGATCTTATAGGAACCGGCTGGGAGAGGCCCAGTACACCTAGACACATGTAAGAGCGGGGTGTCACAAGCCAATGGATCCACCGCCGAGTATACACCCCTTGTCCGTATATGCCTCGAGCACATGCGGCCATTCGGCCGAGTTCCGCCAGTGCTCCCGATCTGGATTTTACGTGGGCCCATGTGTAAACCTTATGGTAGGCTGTTAACCAGATACTGCTAGCTCCCACTCCTGGACGATTTCGTATAAATAGTTCCGCCGTGATATCATGATTCGGAACGAGACTAAAGCCATGGACACTCGGAATAACTAAGGTTCCAAGTTATGCCATTGTCTTTGCTGTCACAGTCCTCCTACCTTACCGAATACCATGTAGTATCCGCAAATACGAGACCAACGAAGAGCGTGTGGCAAAGACAACCGAGAATATAGCATGCTGGAAAACCTTCTACGGCGCTTTGCCGAGAGGAGCCCGTAGGTCCCAATCCACAGTCAAGGGTAGCGCTACAATTCACATTTTCGATAGGGCGGAAGAACCGGCAGTCACCCGAAGATCGGAGTCTGATCCGAGACGGAAGGAGCAAGGTTGCAATGTTACGCATCTGTTATCATGTTTTCCAATCACCCCCTCCGAGTTCTTCGAAACGAGAGGTGGTTAACTCAAGGCCACCCTTGCTGCTCGTTTCCAGAAACCGCGGTAATTCTCGGGTCTTGTGGGTTTTGACTCTGGGATTCACTAAGGTTGGATACAACTTCCTGACGGAAGAGACGAAAACTTTCAGAGATTGCTAAATTGTGAATAATCGAGCGGGTCCGGTTCATCGGTGTTGACATGCTCGGCAGTTAGGCTTGCCGAGTGGTGTGACAGGTAGTCATGCAGAGATACCTTAGCGGCCTTGGCCATGCTCTTGAGCTGCAGTCAACATCGGTTCCCGCAGAGGTAGCCTCAATTCTACACTTATATTACTGGTAGGGCGAGTCGTATTGAGAGGGAGTTGAGTGATTCGACTGTGGTACAAGGACGATAACTTTCGTTGAAGTCCTCCTGACTATGAATTCACGCTCCAAGCCCGACCATTAGGAATCAAAGTTAAGTAGGTATAGTCGGTCGTAGTTGAGTGGAGTGAATCCCTCCCTAAACGTTCGTACGTTATCTGATGGCACTAAGGGTGGCCTGACCCCCGCGTGTGGGTGGGTCTAGAGTGGAAAATGAGGTGATGATTTATCTAATCTTATCAATCAGATCTAATCAGATGTGCCCATCGGCATCTCTAGCCAGGCCGCTCTCGGTGGGCGTTCTCTCGGCGGAATAGTCGAGAGACGAAAGGCACTGGCTCAGAAGCTGAAAACATCCTCTCATCAGACCAACACACTAAACATCCTGTGTTACCACTTGCCTAGTAGTAGTAGGTCGTCCCTAAGAGCTCGCCCAAGGAGCCGGCTTTAGGCAATACGAGTGTGAGTCTTAGATGCGACTACATACGACAACTGAAAAGTTTAGCATTTTTTTTTCCGTCCATCATCTGACTAAACTCTTGGCAACCTCTGGCGGGGCCACAGAAAAGGCCTTCGTACTCAAGCAGCCCCGGTTCATGTGTGATCCAGCTTCTATGGGTAGCATCTAATTTCCGACCATCGGGCAAGACCAGTACCATTGAATAACTGACCTTATTGGTGCTAGTAAAGTATGCTCTCTAGCCGCGACTAATTAGGGCAAGCATGCGCCGCTGCTTTACGTCTGGCATAAATGGACGGCCGGGTATAAGATGATCACCGTGCCACTATTCTCTACAAACATAGTTCTCTCATCATCAATCTGAGTTCTAGAACCTCGCTTGCTCGCTTATTCTGCCGCACTCACTTCGCACATTCGCTTTCCCAAAGATCCAAACACAATGATCACCCTCCACTGGGCTCTGGGCGCGATCATCGTCGCCAGCATCGCGTCGGCCTCCACAGACGAGTTGCAGCTCATCTCGCGCCTCCTGAAGCGCCAGGAGCCCGGCACACCGGCGTACAACTGCCACGACAACTGCGGTAACTAAGCCACCCACACCCAGCCACTCTAACAGCAACAATAACAACAAGGAAAAGTAAATCACCGTACGGGCGCTAATGACCTCATCCTACTACTACAGGCCAGGCCATCCTCCAGGCCAGGAACAGCGACGACGTCTGCACGGACGACGTCTTCCTGACGAATTACCAGAATTGTCTGCAGTGCTCTGGGCCCGACAACGTCGACATCTGGAGATACTACGGCAACTCCCTGACGACGGCGGCCGAACCCTGCGGCCGGCCCACCACGCCGCTCTCTGGAGAGCAGCCCGACGTGGGTCCCGCAATCCCCGCGGGCTCGTCGGCGTCTCCCACTACTACTACTTCTGAGCAGCCTACCACGTCGGCCACGTCCGCTTCCGAGTCGACGATGGCTACAACTACTGAGGCTCCTACTACGGCCGCCGAGGACTCGCCCAGCGAGACACAGGAGTCGTCGACCGCGGCCCCGACGGCGGAGCCGACCTCAACAACTACTACCACCACCTCAGAGGCAAGTGTCTCAACTTCCCATGAGGAATCTACACCTAGCAGCACTACCGTGTACGCGACCGTCTCGGGCATCGCCTCGACGGTCGTTCCTACTGTCAGCGATGGCGGGAACGGCACGGCTACCGCCACCACTGTAACTCGCTCCTCCTGTCTGAGACGTCGGCACCAGCTGACCTTGCATTAGTCCTCCGGTGTCGTCCCGGTTACGGGCGCCGCCAATGCGCTGGTGGGCCTCGGCCCTGCCGGGGTCTATGGCGCCCTTGCGCTTGGCGCGTGGTACGCTGTCGCTTAGGGCTGTTCAAATTCGGGGACTTTGCGAGTGGGTGTAAGATAGACGCCATATAGTAAGTTCGAGTGACAGCCGAGACGAGGCAAGTTCATCTTGATACAGTGTAGCGGGATACTGTTTGAGCCCCTATCTCCTACCCAGGTACGCTCTCTCGCGGTGGCTCCAACTTCAACTCGGGGATATTACCTTCTAGTCTTGGATCAATAATGCGTGTTAGTACTGGGGTTGAGAAAGTCAAAAAGCATCAGACTCGAAGCACAGTTCCAGCATTACCATGGGCACCTGTAAGCAAGTTAGAGAGGTTGGTTGGAAACGTAATTGTTGATATTGCGCAGACCGAATTCTTAAAATCTAATAGACGCTGTGTCAATAACGCTCCTAACCCAATGTTCCGCTTTTCTCTTTCTTGTATGTCTTATTTTGAGTCTCCGAAACAATGCTCAACTCCGCACCATGCAGACTGACTCTCAATTCAGGAAGCTATTGGCAAGGGTGACGGCGGTGGTATAAATCATGCAAACGATGCCAACCACCATGAAAACAATATCGCCAACTTTCGCAGGCCAGGTAGACGCCACCCCTCTGTAATGCAGATACGCCGGATATATGTAGACCAAAGGAACACAGGCGAACGACCCAATTAACGCTACAAATCTGTCCAGGTTACCGGCCCCAAGGATCGATATGCCGCCGCATACAGCGAGAATAACAGTCCGGAACAGGTTTTTGTTCCACTTCGTTCGCGGGTTCTTCTTACCCGAGTGTGAGCCAAAGAGCTTTCCTTCCATGATGCGCACAGCGGGAAAGAGCTGGACAGGGGTGCCGACCAGCACTGCGACTGAATATAGGAACTGGACGGCGTTGACGAGCTTGCTGTCCTGCGGATAGTTGTTGATAATCTCTATGTATGTGTTCTCGCCGAACGTTGCGTAACAGAGGGCGCCGACGGAGGTAAATAAGATCGTGATGAGCGCCATGACGACAAGCAGCAACCATTCAAATCGTTCCGGCTTCGCCATAGAAGACTCAATCGGGAGGATAAGACCTATGCCTTCGAAGGTGAAGATGGCGGCTCCAACCGTAAGAGTGTAGGCGCTGGGATTGAATAGGACCACGGTAGGGTGCATGCCTTCGGAAACGAGGTGACCGATATCGTACCAGTAAATGTAGCCGACCCCCAGGAGGATGCAGATGTCAGCAACGAGGGCAGCAGGACCGAGCTTAGCAATGTTTCGTATGTATATGAGAGGAATTAAAAGCACGACCTGCAATAGGACGAGACTTATGGCTGATAGAGGACTCGGACCATGGGTAACGGCTTGGAGGAAGGATGTTAGGTTCTCGGCAACGAAGACGATACCCGCGCACACGAAGCCCAGCTGCGAGAGAGTGATGGAGCCCAGAATTAGCCCGCGCATCCGGTCCCCGGCAATGGCCTGACCGATCTCGCCGTAACCACCTCCATATCGCTTCTTACAAGTCAACAGAAGATGGAAGGCTAGCATAGTAACAGCGGAGACGGTAAGCAGGGTCATGGAGGAGAAAAGGATGCCACCGTTTCTGAAAGCCCGGGGAAGAAACATTATACCGGTCCCAATGAAAGCCTTGAGCAAAGTAAAGAAAGTCTTGGTAGTGCTGGCAGTAGCAGGGCGTGGGGCATGTGGACTCCTACGACGACGCCCAAGGAGTGGCCTCGTCTCTGAAGGCCGTCCATCGGCTCCGACATCCTCATCCTCAGACTGCACAGCATCCTCGTCGGTATCGGCAAGATCTTCACCCGCGAAGCTCCCATACAGTTCCAGAAACTCGACAAAGTTCCTGGTTACAGGGATTCGCGAAGCCCAAATCTGATTGGGCTGATTCTGGCGTAAGAAAGCCCGGCGGAAACCACCAGGAGCCAATTGATCATTCACAGTCAACCCATCAGCCTCTTCTAACAGAGAAGGCGTGGTCCTAGGGTAGTGGAAGGTGGCTGTTCGCTTGTGGGATTTAACCCGAGCTGCCGTCTTAAAAAGGTCCCGGTGGATATCGCCACCCTGCAATTTGAGCGACGAGGTCTGCAAGTCCTCAGCCGCGGAAGCACCTGCTGAGTTGGACGACGGGTTCGATATTGAAGAAGGCGGCTCGGGATGAGTGCTTCCATCAAAGTCGGCAGAATAGCCTTCGGGCAGATGCTCTGAAACCACTTGAGCTTCACGGATCACCTCCGGCGGCTCGGGTGGCGGTAGAGGTGGTGCATCCTCCATGACGGCGGACGAAGACGACAGACAAGAATTGAATAACGCGGTACTAGGATCTCAGTTCCATTGAATCCCCGGGAAATTCAATAGGCGACGTCTCTCTTAACAGCCATGCATATGACAACCTAGTAAATGCCAGTGGTTATACGTTATATGCGTTGATGGAGAAAAAGATGGAATGAGGGTCGTGGAATCGCTTATTGAGAAATGCGAGAGGCGGTAAGGTGTGGGGAGCTTAGGCCCGCAACGACCCGGCCAAGCTGTTTCCACCCGGCAGACAGCGGAGCTTGGGGCAACTAACAACAGCACCGGTACCAGCGTGAAGTAGCCCCCTAATTTAAGTACCAATCCCCAATCACTTTTCCAATGACTATTTTAGCGGCTGCGAGGTCTGTTCAATGACGTTGCATTACACGATGGGGCTTTTCGTTTGAGTAACGAGATGAATGCAGATTTAGCCCACGTGCTCAATGTCGTCATGGCTATTTAACGTCACTGGCAGCAGGAATACGGAGTCCCCACATACTCCAAAAGCCGACATTTTTCCGGGCGAAAGCGGCTGGCATTCTAGAACTTTGGTGTACACATCTAGTAGCTTCTATCAACCTCCTTGCATGTAGGACCTTCAATCCCATCAATACCCAACAATAAAGACAATTCAGTGGTCGACACGAGATTTCTACCTTAATGCTACAGGACTCTACGGGACGTGACGCTTCTTGGTAATATGACTTTGGTTGAAGGCTGATGAACACGTCCTCGAATGAACCCTATCGGCCTTCTTATGCGGTACCCCTTTACCCCACCCTATCGATACATTAAACTCGATTATACGGGTGTTCCTTCATGAGTACAACAGGCTCTTTCGCGCTGCGCGGCGCTACCCTCGAGTTATCCCCTCTGTAACCATGCTGGATATTGTCGCAATATGTATGCTCAATGTTCTCGTCCTCGCCCGGGAGTCCGATCGCTTTTGCCTACCAAGTTTTCGGGTTTGATAAAGGACCATAGATCGGGAAAGTCTGGCATTAAGTAGCATGCACATCACTTGAATCGTTATCCGTTTGTTGCGTTCCTAATGTCGCAAGGAAAGCATCCTGGTTATTGAGTGCTGCGCATCGCCAGTCTAACATGCCAAGCGGGATCTACAGTGAAGCTACTGCATTGGGAAACTTGCAGCCTCATCGGGGATACGTTAAACGTGAGATAAAGTTGATCTATTCAGAGTGATACTTTAGGATTGGGATAGGGACGACTCCGCCATTCGGTTATCACCAACGTGATATTAAGCCCTACCTCAGTCTATCAACCTAGAAGGCACCGCAAAATTACAGTTCCTGGCATAGAAAGGGGCGAACGATATATTGGAACCGGTAATACCTGAAATAACTAGTTACTTATGGACGACTGTGAGTCTGGACCACAAGCCTACGTGATCACATATGTAGGGCTAGGGATATGCCCAGGGAAACAACACATCGACGCTGGTTTGGGATGCTAGGCATAAAGGGGCCGACTTTGACACCTTCATCGGGACGCTCCTAAGCTCACCAAGAGCTCCAGCCCAGGGAATGACGCCGCAGCCATGCTTAAAAGCTTCTATTCACGTACCAATCAGTGACTGTGCTCGATGTCGCCAACGCCCTGGGCCATCAAAGGTCAAGAGACAATGGAGTAGCCAGCTCAGCGCAACCAGCACAATATTCAGGGGATCTCCACCGCTTGTCTGTATTCATCCATTCGCTGTCAACGTGTCATGGTTAGAATTGACCATAAAAAACGCTATTGCTAGCAATGCAATATCGGCGTCGCTTTTGCGACACAACGGTAGTCTAGAAAAAGATTTTTCATGAGCTGCCATGATGAGTGCGCGTGCATATTTATATCTAGGTTACGTTGCATTTAAAGACGTGAGCCTCCCTGCCCCCTTACGACAGAAGAGCCGAAAGTCCATCGAGGGTTAAGCGACACCTTTAGGTCATATCTCCCTATCACTAATCAGTTACAGACGACATGATCCACGTGTCCAGTATAATTACACGAACTCCGTAGAGTCCATAGGAAGTTGGCCCGTTCTTAGAGCGTTCTCCCTGTTTGCAAGTGGCATCATGTGCCATAGTCTCGAATCGACGAACTTCGACATGGAGGTTAAGTTGACACACAAGTTTATGAAGGGAAAGAGAATAGTCTCATCGAACTTGGCCATGCCTTTCCCCGCGAATACTACCCCTGTTGCATGCATCAGGTGGGTTATCGCGTTTTAATGTCCGTATATACGAGTCACAAAAGACGATCCGGTGACGCGTCTTGATGGTATACCATTACACTGGCAGCCTAGCAGTACTACGACACTCGCGCTACCCCGGTAATGTAGTACCCCAACACAGAACTAGTCGTGACAATTCAGGGCCCCCCCTAATAAGGCCCCTCAACTAGTCTTCGGAGCCTGACTAGCATTTGAAGCCTGAAGAGGGAATGTGCGGCAAGAGCAGTATGTAGGCGGTGGTGACTTACTTGACCGTGCATGTCGAGAGACTAGAGACCACGCGGCCTCCTCGCGTAACTTGTTTCCACATCTTCATCAAACTCGTAATCCTCGAACCAGTAAGGCCGGGCCTTCTCCTTCGTCTGTTCGCGGTCGTCACATTGTGTCTGTGCCGACGCTTCATCTTTCTCGAGGGGATCTCCGTCGACGCAGACTTCATCCTCCTCGAGGGACTTATCTTCGAGCCATGGTTCAGCCTCTTCGAGAGGCCCATCACCGGGCCGGGCCTCGTCCCCCTCGAGGAGCTCTTCGTTGGAGCACGCTTCATCGTCCTCGAAGGGCTGGTCGCAGAACCAAACGCATTCATCAGAAGAGGTTTCCAGGGCAGCAGAAGCTTCGGCTTCAGCCTTCAGCTTCGCCTCCCTGCCCTTTCGGACATGGTGCCGGCAGTTCTTTCTTGGAGTCCTTTCTTCTGGGAATAGGCTGTTGGGAGGACCCGCCTCCCACGTCAGCGTAGCGGTAGTTAGTTGCGTCGTCTTCATTTTGATTGTGTAAAGTGGGAAATGCGTGTGCTACTTAGCTGTTAGGGGTTCTGACTAGCAGTCGTTGCGGTATGTTGCGTTCTGTAGGGTGTGTGTGTGTGAAAGTGTGATATTGGTTTAGTTGATCACTTCCCTGGGGCAGATTGAGAGCGGCATCGGCGCATATTTATACACGGGAGATGGTAGTACCATCTCGCAGTCAAACAGTTTTGAGGTCCTTAACATTCCCCGCCTCCGTCCACGGCGGTCTTGTTAGTGGACAGCCGCCATTGTTCAAGGATTTTGGAATGTCTCGCCTATAACGGTGTCTGGAAGTGCGACAGTTCTTATTAAGAACAATGGAATTTAAAACGCGTGTCAGATTGCTGTTGTATTGCGTTACTGTTCTGGTGAGTTCCCTGATATGAACTATGACCGGGATATACTCGAGCTTCAATATCATTCCGGTATTTCTCTTCGCCTTTGTTCGGCCAAAATAGGCGCTCCGGCTCTTCGTCGGGGTCGTTTGAGTCCATATCGAGATATAATACATGTAACCACGGTGGGAGGACTATGTCCATATTGACTATTTGGGAATACCTTTCGTTTGCTGCGCTATCTATCCCTGCCTTTGCGCACGTCTCGCGTCTCGAGCCTCTCAGACATGCTCTGCCTACGCAGCAGGCGTATGCCCAGGACGCTTAGCTTAGCTTTAGTAATTTCCTCCCATCTCGGCCGTAAGGAGCGATGAACCCCCCACGGTTTCGTATCTGGACTACTCCTGTTATGCTTCCTAAGCGAGTGAGGGCTTACTTGCTATCAGAACCAAGCGGTTTGAGCTGTAAGATAACTCGCTTGTATTGTAAGCTCGTAGCTGAATCGTCATTCGGTGTATGAAGCCGCGCCCTACTGCCAAAGTACCCAGCATCAGAGTCCCTGTCGCTTTGTACCGCTGAGTCAAGCAGTTTTAAATACTATGTGCAGGAGCGCCCCAGCCGGGACGGCGCTACACCACCTAGTAACCCCAAGGCCCTCGAACTCAGAAAAGGCGAGTATACCATCGACTGAGGTATCCCCCAGTCCGCCCACCTGTGTCGGTGCGGTTCGTGGGGGATCATCAAGTGACTCAAGACGCAGTAGGTACCGCGACATGCAACGTAACGCGAGCCCCGCTTGCGCTATTTCGTCCAAGCACTGATTAAAGGACGATGTGCTATATAGAAGGGTGCGTACGTTGCCGCCTTCTGTGAGCAGGCCAGCGACGGGCGCGGTGGCGCTCAACAAGCCGACGGATCCGAAACCGAAAGGCGGAAACTGTGGCGGCCTCAATAGGATTGAGGCTCTTCTGCAAAAGGGCAGCCTTTCGCCAACCGCGGCGAGTCGGGTCGTTAGTCGTCGGTGAGGCCGGACTCCCTATCATAGCCGGTGCTTCGCGCCATTGGGAACGAGCGACTGTTTATTTGGCAGTGCAGGTCCACTCCGAACAGTTCTAAGACTGGCTTTGATTGCTTTCTTCCAATGGTGATAAGACTCGCTACATACGGATACCAACTAAATGCCGCACCTCTACATAGTAGGCTTATGGGGGTGCTCTCAAGAGTCCCCACGGTGTTCGGGGCGGGCGAAATGTAATTCCACACTGTGGTGGACATTAAGGTGGCCACATCAATAATCAGCATCATGAGAGAATAAAGCTGCAACCTCATGGGTATCGAGTATAAGTAATTTGAATAATTTTGGAATCGGTTGCTTTGGATTCATTGTTCGCTTTGCTACCGAATCATAGTGCGAGGTGGGACGTAGAGGTACTACTGCTGTCTTTGGCTTCATTCGTCCTGCATGCCGTTTACACACATTAGCAGGGAAAACCGGCTGGTATGGTATATGAAAGACCTCAAGAGCATAAAGACGAGCTCGGACGAGTGGGGTCTATGGGTCCTCAGAGTAGGGAGTTACAGTCCTCACCCATCAGAATGCCAACATGATTCTACTGGATGTACTACTAAAGATAATGCAGTTGCAAGTAGGCACTGGTAGTATCGCATGCCCTGACGGTCTTGACACATCAATTCATTACTTGGTCTTAGGATTTCGGTACTATATGTCTGCCTACTGCAGCATTTTTGGCATCTCCGGTAGCCAACGGTTCGCCGAGGCTGATTGTCTTTATGCGCGGGTCTGTTTCTCCAGCGTCTCCAATTCCTTCGAGACAGCCGCCTTGGTGCCCATCTTCTTCAACTGGGTATCCTCCAGCTTCTCACCCGCAGCCTGCCTCATCTCCAGGTCCTCGATAGCTCTGAGCTTCTTCTGCAAGCTGCGGAGCTTCTTCGCGTCCGGATGCTGCGCGGCAGGTGTCTCCACAATGGGGACCTGCGAAGCCTGCGCTTGGGGAGCTAGCGGGGCGCCACCATCCTGCTGGGGAGCATTCCGGGGTGCGTTGCTGCGGTTTCTACCGTGTTGACCACCGTGCACATTATTCCGCGAGCGGCTGCGGTGGTGGCGTTGATTATGCTGACCTCGACGCTCAGGGCTTCGTCCTTCGTTTCCAGAACCATGACCTTGCTCCTGACCCGGAGGTGCCAGTCCATCCTTCTTAGACTCCGACTCCTTGGCCTTCTTGTTGTTCCGCTTCTTCTTGTTCTTTAGTGCGGCTTTCGACAGGTTCTCGTCACCATCGGCGGCAGGATCAGCCGGAGCCGCGCCGGGGACGGATCGTGTGCCGGACTTCAGTAACTCCGCGCCAGGCACGTGCTGGCGGGGCCGTCCAAAGCCATTGGGACCCACATTAGGGGTACCGTTACTCATGACATGAGCAGCACCGCCTTCGTCTTCGCGTCTAAAGTGGAGCGGCGTAGACATGCCACGGGCCCCAGGCGGGCGATACGCACCAACAGGCTTGGACGGCGTCTTGACCGTGCCCAGGTATGCGACCGCCGACGAGTGGGGGGTCGGAACCGGGTTCAGCGGATCTCCGCTGGGGAGATTCTCGGGCAAGATCGGCCTCCACGCCACACTGTACAGCTCGACCATGTCCTCGTTATACATGATTCCTCCTCCAACGTGCCACAGCTTGACACCGTTGTCAACGCGTAGACGCGGGGACGTAGTGGCAGTCATGATGTAGCGGCTGTCCGGGCTCCACTGACACACGCTAGGGTTGCCACTCTCGATAGTACAGACCTTGCGGTAGTCTTTCTGCAAGTCGTATACATCGATCTGTCCAGCTAAATTGCCGAAACCAGCAACCAAGACGAATCGTCCGGTAGGCGAGAAAATGATCGTGTTACGGGGCGCAATAGCGAACGAATGGTTCGCCACAGCAAGATGGCTGAAGATGGTCGTCTTCGCAGGCATATACCCGTAAATAACGCCGAATTCCTTGCCGTTGGGAGACCAGCTAACATCGTGGATGGGTCCTTCCTTGTCCAAAGTTACACGAGCATCAACGGACCCGTTGGAGCTAAGCAGGTAAAGAGTTGTCTCGCCGTAGTAACTCTTATTCGACTTGTCGACGTCGGTCTGTGCTAGCACAAGCAGTGAAGTTCCCAGACTGTTCCACTTTAGCTGGACCTTGTCCCCCTTGAAGAATGTCTTCTGCGAGATGGGAGTGCTGAACTGAGGGACGTTGTAGACCTTCACTGCAGCGGGTTGACCCTAGGAAGGAACACGTTAGACTCTGGTTTGTGATTACTACGACGTCAAGGCTGGGTTGACTCACCTTACGCTCCGGGATGAAGACGGCCACGTTATGACTCTGACCAGGGGCGATGGCGAAGTCAGCAACGCCTTCCACTCGCAACTTATTCCAGACGGTCTTGAGGTCGTCGCTGTTGTAGAACTGGACCTCGTTGGTAACGAGGCGGGCACAGAATTGCTCGTCCGAGGTGTACTGTAGGTTCCAACCGGTCTGGGACTTCTGAACAAACTGTCCAATGGGTTGTTTCTCGACGCCTTCGGGGAGGTCCCCGACCGTGCGCCAAATCTTGAAGTTCTTGGTAGCATCGCCGGCTTCATCCTTGGCGGGCCTTTCCCAGGTGCTTAGGAAAGAACCTCGAGGGGAAAAGCCAAGCTCGAATACGTTGGAGACGTTCACAGTCGTAAGGATATGGCCGACGCAAGCATCGACTACACAGACACGTTCATTAGACGCCCAGGCGAGGTAGCGGCCACAGGGCGAGTAGACACAGCATCGCAGATTCCCTTCGGGCTTAACGAAACCAGCAAGGGGTTCGTAGACAGGCTCGGCATCGAAGATACCGATGGCCTTCTGGGTTCGATAAGCAAACTGCAAAGGGCTCGCCATGACTAGTTAAAGCCACAGAAAGACGAATTTGCAGAGGGGGTTTTGTCGGTTTATTATTGGATTCTTCGCAGAAAAAAAAGAGCCGGCAATCTTAAGAAGCGGCGGACACGGGAAGAGCAGCGGAAGCTTGTTGGTGTTGGCGTGCGCACAATTCCGAGCCAGGTCTCTCGAGAGGCTTTTAAGTCGTACGTACAGGGCGGCCTAATAGGAGTACCAGGTAGGATTAGGAGAGTTCGTGGCGTCGTGGAGAAAGAAGCTCGGACTTGGCGACTTCTGTACTTCGCTTGCTCTTTGTTCTTTCTTCTCCTCGGGTTGGTAGCTGTAGACGGATGAGCAGTTTGGGGAATAAACTGGCTACCTATTGCTAACCGTGAGAAAGGTTGGCAGCAGTCTTTTGTATCGTTGATGACGTGAGGCAAAAGGTCTGAGCCTTGATTATCCAACACAGGGACCCCGAAGATTGCGAAGAATCAAAATCAATAAAAACCGAGCTGATAGAAGAATAAGGGGACGAGAGGAAGGGAATCCGGCAACCCGAACGGAATTTGGGAGTAGTTGACGTAGGACCGTGTTGCGGGTTGAGGGTGTTGACGTGACGTGACTTGACCGGAGCGTACGAAAGTGGGCTAAGGAAGAAAAAGAAGAGAAAATACGAAGCCTAGAATTTTTTCCGAGTGCCTTGGTTGTACGTTGCCCAGCGTGGTTTCAGGGCATACGCACCCACCGCCACCCACTAAAGACAGGGCCCCCCCCCCGCCCCCTGTCCAGACCGGCAGCAGGCTTATCAAGGCTTATCTGCTACTCCGCCTCGTGGGGCTGAAACTCGTCTACTGCGTAATCCTGCGGGGACACATCAGCCACATGAGATATGAATGCACTCAAGCCACGATTCAGCTTCAGCTGTAGATTATTCACCCAAGATAGCGCGTCATTATTAGTGATTACATATTATATTGGTGACCACAAAAGCGCATGAGGGTTAAGAATATCAGTAGTAAAAGGCACCATGCCATTCGCATTCATAGATTAGCGACCGTCAGCCCTAGCCCTTCAACGTGCGAAGCCGCCGCAGATGCAGAGAAGAAGCCCGCCAACCCATGCGATGTGGTACAGTACTCATGGCCCAGGCCCAAGTGTGAAGTGCACCGCCAACTGACAACTCAGTTGGTATATCGTGCAATTGTATTACTGGATACATTCTGCTCCCTGCACGCTTTGCTATCGCCTTGCTCCAAGATCCGTTAAAGCCTAACAGACCCGACCAATGCAGCAAACTGCCGTCTAGACATCTTTTCCGGTGTTTGACACTCTCCGCGGCAGGTAACTCTTAGCTGGATCGGAAGGCTCTTACAGTGGTTAGAGTTAGCGATAAGCGACCAGACGAGAAATAGCAGCTTGCCTCCCAACTCCCGAAAGGTCGCGAGACGCCTGGCGAAATCGCGTGGAGGGACTTTCAACATGCTGATACATAAACTATCTAACCCTCTTTCACCACCCTAGGCCCGGGCTTCGGGGGTGAGCTTAGCTGGCTTCGGGCAGACTTACTGCTGGCATCAAGCAGCTGGGAATGCTGAGGGGTATCGTATTCGACAAATGGAAGGCTGCCGTTCATGTCAGGAACGACGTAACCATCCACTTTCCTACTCTAGAAGAAGGCAGCACCACAATTGTCCCCCAGCTGGAACTGCGCGCCAATTGCGGCATCTTACTCGACTGGGTCAGGATGTAGCCATAAAGTATCTCTTGCTGATTATTTGCTAAGTCGGTGGATTGCTAGTATCTATACGATAACTGTCACCGATACCTCAACTCACATCTGTCTCACCGTGAAGTCGGGGAAGGCGAGATAGACACTTACCAGACATGCCTATTAAAAAGTCGGAGGCAACAGGACTATGCGTTCCCCGAAAGTTGCCCTCAGCAATTTCCTTTGTCGCGTATGAACCTGAGCCGGTCCTGCTTTACCCTGAGCCAGGGTGAGCCCGGGGTGAGCTTGTGGCACAGCTCAGGAGCTTCGTTTTTGGACACCCGGTTAAAGTTGCCACTTACCAAAAATAGAAATAACCATAACAGGGATTATTTTTTAGTTACTCGATTATGCGCAAAAAGCTTATAATTTAAATTTATTTATAATTGTTAGATATTTCCTAGTTATACGAATTACGACGTTTACGATAGTTTTAATTTGTCGCCCTTAATATTCTAACGTTATAAATATTTAGTTATGAAAAAAGCGAACCTATAATAATCATTTTTTTAAGGAAGTTATACGGCAATAAGACGAAATTAAAATAACTAGCCGACGGAAGGCAAGTGGTACCCCGACGAAGATGCAGCATAAACCCTAAATAACTGAACCATGCGGGAAAATGGGATGTAAAATAGGCGGATAATTTGTCGGCATCGATTACGAAAGTAAATGGTTAATTAGCTGGATCCTTAATAGTAAGATGGTACGGCGGCGATGCAGGACGGTATGGGCCAGTACGATTTTAGCAGCTAAGGTTAATAAACTTAAGTACGCGAAAAACGCGGAAAAGAAGATAACGGAATCGAAATTATTTGGTATACTTCTGGTTCGATAATCCTTTGGCCAACGTCGACATAATATAAGCTTACGAAAACGGAAATTATGCCCGTCTTAGGTAACAAACTGGCAATCACGAGTTAAAAGCGCCAACTTAATGTAACGCATAAATACGCTATAGCGGAGATGGTGGATTTCGGTGAAGGCGAAAGTGGAGAATGGAAAAGGAAGAAGGCAGGGAATTTTTGGACGGTAAGGGGGTCGCCGAGAGGTGCCAATCTAGGAGGTTGAAGGAAGCCGTCTGGCAGTAAAGTCGGGGACGCGCATGAATGATGCCTAAAAAGGCATGCCTTAGTGGTGGCCAAGCAAGGAGTCTCGTATCCATACCTACCTCAGGGGCCGGTTGGTCTCATACGGCATGGAAGGCTTTATGGACGCCTTTTCCGGAGTGACCGACGCATATCGAAAAGGCACAATCCTCGATTTGGATCCGTCAGCATGAAAGGAGGCAACCGGAGGCAGCAGATCCATCGTGTGACTCACGGGACCAGGAGAGAGCCTAAAGGCTAAATGTAAACGCCGAAATCAAAAGGCCAAAAGAAGTGGTATTAGGGCCCTTATCCACCTGATTTCCCTTTATAAATCGCCTAAAATTAATCTTTTAATAGGTCCTATGCCCTCCCTAAGAATAGCTGAGAAAACCAGCCCCTTTTTTATCGTTATCCCCTTTTTTCTGCCCTGTTATCCCTAAGTCTGGCCGTTATATCGCTTGCTTACCGGTCTTATGCCCTTTGAATTTACCTTTTTTTAAGTCTGCCTTATTTATAAGTAGCAAATGATCGGCGATACCGAAAGAACGGCATAAAATATTTAATTACGTTATTTGTAATACCGGCTAAAAATTAAAACGTTTAATTGGTAAGGTATGGTTATGCTGGTTTAAGAGGAAGGATTTAAGGGTTATACAAAAAGCTGGTTAGATATGGTTCTTTTATGCATAGCTTATAAGGGAGGTTATCCGAAAAGATAAATGAGATTTTAGGTATCAAATTATAAATCCTGCCGATAAAAAGATACTGGTTTACCTTTTATTTATCTTTGTTATAAGTAGGCAAAATTAAGCTATAAGGGGGGAACTACGGCCTTAACTATAAAATATAAACTTGGCGGTTCCTTCCTTAAAAGCATTATCGTTTGTATTCGGAATAACTTGCGAGATTGCATAAGAAGTGGCTTCGGTTCGAGTAGTTCCTGGGGGATCACCAGCCCAGTTGGACAGGAGACATTGTAGGGATCGGAGCCTGGAACGACAGAGTCGTTTTGCCAAGTTTGGAGTTTTTGCCCATAAAGGCATAAGGCCTGGACTTTCTGTGGAAAGAGTATAAAGGCTTCGTACCCTTCTGGACGCCTTGCATTGTTATCCAATTTGGGTGCAATCCTTTTCGCTTGCCTTTTCCCCTTAAGGCTGATACTAGAATTTCACCGTATGAACTTGAACAATTTACTCGTTTTGGCTTCATTCTGTTTTGCATAAATCTGCGTCCCTGGAGCCTAGTTTGGCCTGTTTTCTGCTGTACGATGTCGGTGGATAGGCGTACGAATAGTGCATAGCGCATCGTCCATCTGATGAGGGGCTTTCCCCCAGTTGCGCCTGGGCAGATCCCGCCGTCCATTGGCCGTTATAAGCAGCCCTTAGGGATTATATAAGTAAGTCCTCCTATTTACCTTGCTTTTGGAACCGTGGTTACCGCCTTTGTTCACTTCCGTTTTGTTCGAGCATTTGCTATTAGCGAGATGGACTTCCTCCAAAACTTTCATATAAAACAATCTGCAGGTGGCCAGCATTCCTTTGGCGCGTTCTGAAGCGTAGTCTCCGGCCCTTACGTCTTGGTTGCTCGTTCTTTGCTCCTGGATAAACCTTGTTGCTTTTTGGTTTTCCGATCCGAGGTTATGTGGTTGATGTTTCGGCTGACTGACCGTTTCAAAACAGTTGTGGCGGTCGGTCGGTGGCTAGGTGGTTTGGTAGTGGCTAGGCAGAAAATTCCGTATTAACCATGCTACGAAACGCGACTTTTGGTCCCTTCCATGGCTTTCGACTCGAGAACATCACGACCTCGGTCTGCTAGCCGTACCGACGCACCCCTGCCGCCGAGCAAGCGATCCTGCTTAATATCTCCGACCAAGGTAGATAGTAGTGCACTGCCGAATCGCGTACATAGGCGTGTTATTCTTCGTAATCATGGAAAACCTATTTACGAGGCAAGCTCCCGGGCAGCTCTGTTTGGCGCGTTAGAGGGCTGCATTAAAGGGCACGAATCCTTGCGCAAAGGCGTTTATGGGCTATTGGCGTGCTCTACGGCGAAAAGCACTTTTTCATGCATAACCTGGAGTTATTTTTTTAAGTGCTGTTTTGGATATGTATTTATTATAATGGGCCAGGTAAAGATATTAGGCCTGCTAAGTTTAAGGGCTGGAATTACGAAAATGACGACAAGTTAGTAAAGTGTTTATTTTTATATACCTATTAGGAAAGCTGTAAACGTATTTTCCACCTAGGTAATTACCTAAGGTTAGATAAGGTACGAATTTATTATTAATAAGTAATAACAGGTGTATGTTTTAACTAGCACCCTTCGTACCTTCCAGAGTTACGCTTGCCGACTACCTTATAAGCAGAGTAAACGATAAAACTAAATTTTTCCTTCCACCTTTCCCTTTAATTATCCCTTTTCCTGTTACCAATAAATAAACCCTTCTGTTTTATTCTTTATCCTCCTAATTTTTTACAAATTAACGTTACAAATATAACATATTATAGCAATTTACTACTGGTTAATTACTTATTATCGCAACCTATTATTTACCGTATTTAGGGATTAATTGGCAGAAATAAATAACTTATCCTACCGCGGTTATTAATATACCTTTTTATTTAGCTGTTTTCGATTCGAATAAAACGGAAACGACCTTTTCCGTTACCCTACCCGCCTACTATGCCAGATATGGTACGGTACATTCCGGCTCAAAACTCGCTATCGATATTAAGGTTTTTATAATCGGACGCCAAATCGTTACGGGCATTTTCGTAACTTCGATCCTATAAGCACATATTTCGGTTTTTTATATTCCCCCCCTTCCCCCTTTTTTTTCGTTTAACCATTCGCAGGAATTTCCAATAACCTAATATACCCCAGGATAAAACGTATATACAAGATATACTTATTAAGTAGCAAATATACTTTAATCCGGTCGACATTATGGCATATGGCGATCCAAAGTTCCGTTTCGACAAAACCAAAATATTAATAAAGCAGGTTGTCAAAAAGTTTGCCATCAGGGAAGCCAACTTTTCGGACATAAAGGCCAAACAAAACCAGGGTCGCTTCCTGTACGACGTCCTCCTGGCCTTCGAAAAGGATATAAAGAAAATAAAGGTCATATAGCAAGCCATAAATGCTAACCGGGACAACTTCGTCCGGATTATACCGTACAATATGGATGGGATGGAATTTTACATACCGAGAGACGAAAAGGGGACCGATGCTAACGACGGCGCTTTCACGTTTATAAGGTCGACTATGGTCGCCTTGGCCAAGCTGTACGTAGCTTGGAAACGAGCCATTCCGGCCCCGGGTTCAAGACAATCGGAGCAGGTCGAAAAAGCGAAAAAGGCGCTTTATCCCAGATGCATTTAATTGTGAGGATCCTGCGAAGACGGAGCCGTATCTCGCAGATAGTCGGGATTCGTATGTTCGAAATTTTGCCTGGTACATATCTCCCTATTTCCAACAATAGCTAGACTCTATCTGGGGCTGCGTCCCCCAGTTGCGGCTATATTTCTCTTAGACGCGATATCCATTAGGTAATCTTGAATTCATACGCTTCCAGTTCACAATTTATACGTCCGTCCTTATCCCTAGCGATGCCTGCACCGATCGTGGACGTTAACAGATGTTACGGCTGTTAATACGGCAACACCAGCCATGCTTAGCTTAAATGGCGGGAATCGGAATTTTGTTGATAAGTGTATCGGGGTGGTCTCTGCCCAGAGTCGGATAACTACGGCGGTTAGTAGGGCGACTAAGATAAGCTATTTCGGTAACTAAGTCCTCTTTTATCCAATTGAAGAACACGTGGGATAATTTGAGAATATTGACGATCAGCAACAATTTAATTGTAATTCCGAAATCCATCCCTGATATATCAGCACATCAATTTGTACGCGCGTCCCGATAGTCAGATCCTCCTTCTATGCTCGTAAGTCAAATCCTTTCTGGTTATGGCAGCATAGTCGAACAAACAAAACGTTTCGCCGCAAAGCACCATGGACGAAATTTCAAGGTTACGACGTTTGCTTGAAAAATCCGAACGTTAACGTAAAGATACGGAGAGCCGTGTGCTAGAGAAACAACGCCGACGCAAGGAGGAGCAACGCCAACGCGAAAAGGAGCAACGCCGACGCGAAAAGGAGCAACGCCGACGCGAAAAGGCCGAAAATCTTGCAAAGGCGTCACAGCCGCAGGTACTTCAGCAATACCTCGAAGCTTGTCATTCGCTCAGTCTTGCTATACGGGTGGTGACCGACCGCTCCTTAACTACGCAAGGCGATACTACAGACCCGACGGGCCGAATTTTCCCGCATCGAATCATCCCATGGGATAACTTCGCAATGAGACAAGAGAAGATATGGGACCGATTTTTAGTCGGCTACCCCTTCTACTCCAGAGCCGTCTTTCCATCCTCGCATCAACTAAAATACGTAACCTCCTTGATCAGCCCAATCAGCAGCGAAATTAGGCTTCGACACTTCGAGCGCGACACGGTCGAGAACGCAGTTCAGAAGCTGGTGGACGAGGCATATGGCGACTTGTCGTTGCGGGATAGTTTTGGCCTCCAGAGATCCGTGACGTTCGAGAGCCATACGAATCTCGGCAGCATTGTCGACGCCGTCTCCGAATCCTTTAAGCACATGTCTATTGGCGGAGACGACGGCACCGAAGCTACGACGCCGGCCCCGAGGCAACCTGGACCTAGGGCCCGTCGCCAGGCGAAAAAAGGCAAGGGCAAGCTAGCCGACCAATTCTGCATATACAGGACCTCCGACGGCCGAAACGTTCCCGCGTTTGCGATCGAATATAAGGCGCCGCACAAGCTGACGAGGGACGAGATTATCTCGGGTCTGGCGTCGGAAATCCAACCGGAACGTGATATCATCAATAAGGACGGCGAGGACTTCGCGTTCGCGTCGAAATCGCTTGCTGCCGCCGTCGTCATTCAGCTCTTCTCCTACATGCTCGGCAGAGGCATCCAGTACGGCTATATTTGTACAGGAGAAGCCTTCGTCTTCCTCCATATCCCCGACGATCTTACTATCGTCTACTATTCCGTGTGTGTGCCGAACCTGGACGTCCTAAACGACGACGAGAACAGGCTCCACCGTACCGCCGTCGCCTAGGTCTTCGCCTTCGTCCTCCAGGCCCTTCGTATATCACCGCCACCACCGTCGTGGCATAACCGGGCCGCGAACCTTGATATATGGGCTGTGAAGTACGAAAACGTACTGAAAAACATCCCTGCGACGATACGTAAATAGTTTCGGGCATTACCTTATAAACCCCAGCGCTAGAAGGGATTTCAACGCTCGCCCATTCGGATACGGTCTCGCTGCCGGCAACCAAACAGTAACGTCATACGGCAGGATGAAGATTATAACGAAAAAGGGGGTACTTCCCCCTCCCCTTCTACTTGCCAATCTGCCCGTTCGCGCCAAAGGGCGGCCGCCTCAGCAAGCATAACAGGGCAGGGCGGGAAACAGGATAAGGGTAGCAAACGCAATAAAGGCATCCAGCAGGGCCCGGTAACGCGGCAGAATATACGAAACCGGCTATTCTGCACCCAACAATACCTGCTGGGGTTGGCAAACGGCGGGCCCATAGACGAGGAATGCCCCAACTTCCATAATCACGGGCGTCGGCACATCAACCGACAAAAGCTCCTACGTCTTATCCGGGCCCAACTAGCCGAAAATCGTGGCCCGGACGCAGACGCTATCCCGCTTTACTTATCCGGATCGGTCGGATCGCTCTTCAAGGTGCGGTTGTTATCCTACGGCTATATTTTTGTCGCCAAAGGCGTCGAGGAATACGACCTTACTCGTCTACTGCATGAAAATAAGATATACAACCGGCTCCGGCCCATCCAAGGCAAACACGTCCCCGTATATCTCGGCAGGATCCATCTAATCCTGCCGTATTACTACAATGGTAATATATTTACATATTTTATGTTTCTCAGCTAGGCCGGACGGCTCCTATTCGACTCGGCCAATCAAATTAACAAAGCAAATCTCGTCAAAGCGGTTACCACGGCTTTTACGAAAATACACAGACTACAGGTTCTTCACCGCGATGCAAAGCTGCGCAATATATTATACGACCCGCTTAATAGCAACCTCATAATTATAAACTTTGAACGGGCAAAATTTCGTAATCGTCAGGCGCTATGTCCGATCAGCTCAAACCGGAAAAGGAAACATAAGGTATTAAAAAAGCGAAACAAAAATAATTTTACAATAAAACTGCAATCTATTAAAAAGGGCGTTATGCAGTGGATTAAATAATTTATAATAAGCCGATTTTAGTTGTTACCGCCGCACCATTTGGCGCATAAATTTCCTTTTTCGTATTAATAAAAGTAAAGCAAACAGCAGCAAGGTAAGCAGGCTGTCACTATGGCGAAAAAATAAAAGCTCGAAAATTAAATATTACACGCCATTAAGAATCCATCGCAAAGTTGATAAAAAAATGCATCTTAAAGTTTAATATAAACAGTACGGTAGAATTTATCGTACAATGCAACTTAAAGCTTATGGCGGAACCAGAGGTCACCGTAAAATCCGCCACAGGATATATCGCAAAGTCCACCCCGTAAACCGGATGTCCGATTACCATAGCGAATTCGTGCTCCGCTGCGATAATAGCCCTAAGCGCGCATCTAGCTTCCCATAGAATCCTTCGGCGGGAATTAAGCTCCTCAACACCCATGTCGGTATACACTTCGTGCGCAATAACCCAAGCGGAGACGGCGCTTTCCGTCGGCCACAAGGCAATCCGTCTGTACAACCACTGATATAACGCAGGCACTGGGAAGCCAGCGGCCCGCATCGCGCCCAGGATAACGATAACGACCTCGTCATACGTAGTAAATGCTTCAGCAATTCGTTCAGCTGCGCGGTTTCGCAAAAAAACAACGATGCCAGATATTTCGAAATGGATAAACAATTCCTTACCACCTATTCCCATCACATACGCCCATATTAAGGATGGTGCAGCGGTAATGCAGAATAAGCCTGTACGATTTCAGCGGCTAAAATCAGGAAAGCTAAGCATACGAAGCAGAAAATAAAATGGCTAAATCGAAATTACCTGGCCGAATCCTGGTTCGATAATTCTCTGAAGAAGGTCGTCTGGCAGTAAAGCCAGGGGCGGGCATAAATAATGCCTCCCTAAACATTCATGCATGCATGGTGGTTAATTAAGGAGTTGCATATTTATAACTATCTTAAGGACCAGTTGGCATCATGTATATTAAACGTTTTACGAAGAGCATTTCCGGAGTGGCCGATATAGATCGAGAAAGTCTTGACCTGGATTTATTGTTAGGAGCCAAGGAGCGACCCCTTTTTGAGGCCCCAGCTGTAACGAACCTGTCATATATCTACCTGGAAGTATGAGCAGTATCCGAAAAAGGTCTTGATTTGCAGGTAATAATATGGCAAAAAATAATTTAATATGTTCGTTAAAAAGATTTAAAGTACTTTTTCCTTAATTAAAAAACGGTATAATTATTTTTAGTTAAAAGTTTAAATTAATAATTAAAGAACGAAATTATTTAAAAATTATTTATAAAAAAAATTAATTTATTATATATATTTTTTTAAATTTTATTATGGTATTAGGTAATTTATGTAATCGGACAGATTACATAAATTATGGTATTAAGTGATTTAATTAACCGAGTAGATTATATTAAGTTACGTAACCCAGAACGGGCCCTAATCCCGGCAGTGGGGTCCTCTTTTGGAGCTGTTTCCAAGAGGTTCGTAACATTATCCCTTTCCTCCCAGGATCTTTGTCCCAAAGATAAAAAATAAATGCCTCCCTTTTTTATTGGAACACCTCGAATGCTAACTTATCATGGCAGGTCGAACAGAAAAGTCGGTACGCAAACCTCGTTTAAATTAACGCCAATCCCGCAATAACTGGTTTAAATATATTCGTAAGTTTAGCTTCGAGGTTTTGCCCTGTTTTAGTTATCTTTTTTTCGGGGAAAAACAGTATTTTATAATTAAGGAAATTCCGAACTGTTATTACTGCACTCGTTTTTAACGCGATTATAACGGTCTGGCCGTTACCATATCTTCCTTAAAAAACATTAATTTTTAGCGCAACCGTTTCCAAAAGGAACGTCGTATTGCCGAAAACGAGTTTGTATAACTGCAGCAAAAGTTTCAAAAAGAAATGTCGTTACGAATAAACAAATTATAACGCTTACGTTACCAAGAGGATATTTTGAAAAAGAAAGCTTTCGAGATTTTAAAAAAAGGTCACGAATTGGACCAGTTGGAAAAATAAGAAAAGGTAAAGGAGAAGTAGCGTCGCATCAAGGCGAAGCAAGCACAGCTTACTTCCGAATTAAACGTTATTACGGGGGTGTCCTTTTTCGATTAAAACGCCGTTAAGATTAATTTAGGTAGGGGACCTTTGTTGCCTGCAACCTTAACCGCACTAAAAACGGTCGGTCAGGATTCTGTCGGTAAAACGTCTCAACCAGGTCCATTACATTCGTCAAGTAATTAAGTGGTTCCCATATATTTTCTTCGTATAAGTATCCTTCCCATTTAACCAGATATTAGATTTTGTCTTTAACTATTCTGAAATCCAGTATTTTTTCAACTTCGTACTCGTCGGTCTTGTCTTCCAACTCTAGGTCTTTTTCTAGCAAGGCATCTTTCGGTACTAGTTCAAGCAAGGAAATGTAAAAAACGGGGTATATCTTCATTATCTTAAGTAATAACAATCGGTAATTAATTTTGGAAATAACTTCATTAATTTTAAAAAAGCCGAATTTCTTGAAATCGAGCTTGTTACTGGGCCTTTTCGTTTTAATCTGTAAGATATTTAAAGTTACATTAGGCCTTTGCCGTAACAAATAAACCTTATTTCCTTTCGATAAAATTAATCCCTTAATCCTTTTTTTATTATAATACTAGGTTATTCGTTATTAAAGGAATTGCAGCTTAATTCGTAAACAAGCTTGTACCGTTTTAACCTCTATAACCATTATCTCTGCTCGTAATGCAATTATAGTAACAGTAAAAGCTTTGCTTAGTAATTATTTCGGACGTTAGGTCTTTGTTTCGTATCCGTATACCGTTATATAAAAAAATACGCCTATGTTTTCGTTAATAAAGGTATTATAGGCTATTTAAATAAGTAATAAAAGCTTTACCTAGTTATTTTGCTAATAGTTAACGTAACTCCGTAAATACTGCTTTAACGTTTAATTTAGTCGTTTAATCTATCCATCCGTTTGTAAGTAATAAACGGTAAAGAATTTAAGTTTGGTACCGATTTGCTTAAAAAAGCTGGTACCGAACTTAAAGGTAAACAACTTGTTTTTGTTAAAAATGATTTTTTTTAATATCCCGTATTTGTCGAGGTAATGTCGTATAAAGGCGTATATTAACTGTTCTGCTGTCGTATTTCTTTTGAAAGGTAAGAAATACCCATACTTGGTGAGTTTGTTAACGATTACCCATATTCCATTATATTCAATTCCAGTAACGGAGTTTTTTGATAAAGGTAAACCGATGATAAAATCCTAAACGATAGTATTCCATGCCTTATCGGGGATGTCTGTAGGTTGCAGTAAGCTATAAGGCTTATATCGGGTTATTTTTGCCTTATTGCAGATATTGCAATCCTTAATAACTTGTTTGACTACCCGGCGAAGTTTAAAGAAATCGTATTTTTCTTTCAGTCGCCTAGTAATTTTGAAAATTCCCTGATATCCATGTAAGGGGTTTTCGTAAAATTCCTTAATAAACTGTTTCTGTCGTTCTTTTGGTATGTAAACCTTGCCATAATACAAAAATTGGTTCTTGGATTACCTTTTTAATTGCTTCATTTCTTCCTGTTCGCTTGGATCGTAAGAATCTCTAAACTGTACCAAAAACTTTAATATAGGCTGTTTTAAGATTACGCATAGTTATAGAGTGCCATTCTCCGTAACCTATAACATCTATATATAGCGTTTTGGGATCTTAAAATCGTAATCACCTCTACGATTCAAGATATCCGCTTAGACATTTTCCTTACCTTTAATGTAATAAATCTTAAAGTCAAACTTTAACAAAAAAATCATCCAAATCTTATGTCGTTTGTTTAGTTCTTATGTTTTCATGAATTAAGTGAGATTTTTGTGATTAAAATAGATGTCGAAAGGTTCTTTCGTTCCGTTAAAGAAAGGTTCCCATTTTTTAAGGGCGTTGATAATTGCCAGTAATTCCTTATCATAAATCGGGTATCTAAATTCTACATCTCGAAATGCTTTAGAGTAATACGCCACTGGGTACTATTTGTTATTATCTTCCAGTTGTTCTAGAACGGCATTTAGTGCGTAATTTGAAACGTCCGTTTTTAAGCGCTTCTTTTTGTCTGGATTAGGTATCCTTATAACGGGTCCACTGGTAATCGCATCCTTCAACATTCGAAACGCTTCCTTAACTTTTTCTGGAAGCTTAAACTTCTTTCCGACGTACTTTTTAATGGTAAGTTTCGTTAATAATTTAACTATATCTCTATATTCCTTAATTAGGCCGCGTATATAACCCGTAAATCCTAAGATTTGTCGGATATTTATAACGGTTGCCTTATTAGGGATAAGCCAGTTCTTAACTGCTTCCAACTTGGAGCGTTAAATTTGAATTTATCCGGAAGTAAGTATAAATCCCAAAAAGTCCAGCTTTTATGTATGCCATACACTTTTAGCTGGGTTAACTCGAATATTCGCTTTATCTAATGTTTTAAATACTTGGGCAACGTACTTTTTGTGCTTTTCTAACGTTTCGGAATAAATAAGAATGTCGTCGAGGTAGACAAATACGAACTTATCCAGGAACTATCTAAAAATAATCATAACCAAACGTTGGAAACTTGCGGGAACGTTAATAAGTCCCATAAGTATAACTTTATATTTATAAAATCCATATATTATTCTAAACGTTATTTTCCATTCTTCGTCTTTAGCCATTTTAGTACGATAATAGCCATCGCGGAGATTTAATGCAATAAACCATTTGGCTTTACTAGCGTTTTCTTTCAAGGTATTTATAAAAGTTAAAAAATAGCCGTTTTTAATTGTAATATTATTTAACTATTTATAATCGATTACTT
The DNA here is from genome assembly GCA_004155925.1 of Monosporascus sp. MG133. Taxonomy (NCBI): domain Eukaryota; kingdom Fungi; phylum Ascomycota; class Sordariomycetes; order Xylariales; genus Monosporascus; species Monosporascus sp. MG133. The sequence goes on from QJNX01000037.1 coordinate 65,375, forward strand.
TTCTAAAAACCGGGTTTCCGTTTTCGTTAATCTTTTACTTGCCGTCCTTCGTTTTCGGAACTATGAGAACGGGATAACCGGCAAGGAAGTTAAAAGGCTAAATATATCCTCTTTTCAAATCCAACTATATGCTTTTCCATAAGGCTTTCGACTTTTCCGGATTTATGTAATAAATTTTGTAAAGCTTGGGATAATATCCTTCCTTAATAAGTATCCGATAATCCCATTAACCATAAAAAAGCAACTTATGGTTCTCTTTATCCTTAAACAATTTCTTGAATTTTCTATACTCCTAAAGTACTATAACATCTTAATCTGGAATTTATACTTCCTTAATAACATAACAAACCCTTTAATCTTTTTTATTTTCCCAAGAAAATGTTTGTTTTTTTCAGTTAATACGTAAATTGCTAAAACGAAGCCATAACATTCCCAAAATAATGTCGTATTCTAAAATGTCGGCTATATCAAAAACAATCCCTTCTAAATATCCTTATATTTCAACTGGAAGTTCCTTTATTTCCCTAAGAACTCGACCGTTTTCGTAAATAGACAGGCTTTTATTAACGGTACGTAATTTATAAAACTGTAACTTATATTTCCAAAAAATCTGGTATTTTTCTGCCATAGCAAGTAAGATAAAGTTACCTTCCGCGCCTAAGTTAATTATTACCTTAAATATCTTGTTTTCATAATATAATAAAATCTCCATCTAACTTTTAAGTCCTGTTCTAGCTTCACATAAGGTCTTATATCGGGGGGTTTTTCGGTACCTTAGTATCGAAAACCTTTGGAGTTTTTTAATTAACAAAGTTAGGAATATCTCCATTTTCTGGCCTTTCTAACCGCGTGCTTAAAGTAATAATCGTTTATGCATTTAAACCAAGTTCGTTTGCTATATTAACATTAAAGTTCTGGTACTGTATAAACTTAGGTTAGTTTTTTTTCCTTAAGCGAAGGGAAACTTAACTGGACTATATCCTCTCGTAAATCCAGTCCTGCTACCAGGATCTTCATGTATTATACACAATATGGGTAAGTAACATATGCATCTTTTTATTATGGCCTTCTAGCTTTATTCTAATTCCGGGTATAAATAACAAAACCTAAAATACTTTGGTTATTAAGAAATCTCAATATATCTACACTTATTATCTGGCTCAATAAATACCTCCTCGTCCTAACCTAACCAATAATCGTTATTTTTTTTAGCTCGCAAATAAGTCAAACAACTATAATCGTAACAGGCAAAGAAATTAAAAAAATAGTAATCATCTGTTTGTTATATTCTGGTACTATCGGGTTTTGGATATACCGTACATTCGAAAAGTTTACAGAACTCGGGAAACAACTATCCGCAATTGCTAAAATCTGGCCGCAACTGGCCGTCTTCGTTATAAATCTTACATTCCTGCTTATCCAAATAACAAACATATCCTAACTCTATAACTATTCTAAAAACTGTTTATCTGGGATAATACTTGCAGGCTCTGGCAATCCGATTCTGGCAAGTTAGGTAACGTTCGTACTTTAAATCGCCGTTCTGAATCTAACTCGTCATGGCAATAATGAATTCTTGCTAAAAAGAAACGGTACTAACTTTTTTCTCCTCCTCCTTCTTTTTGCTATCTAATTCATATTCTGCCATTCGTACCTTCTTCTAAGGTTTTCCTTAAGATTTCCTTTAAAGTTAAAGGATTCCTTTTTTTTGATATCTTTTTTAGTTAAGAAACGACACTCGTTCTTATAATAGCCCTTTTTGCTACAGTTAAAACATTCTATGTTGGATTTATTTATCTTAGGATCTTTCGAAGCTAAGCTGGCTTTTTTTTAAGGTCTATCCCTTTTTTTCTAAGTTCGGTTACTCGAACTCCTTTCGTTTTTTCGCTTGTTAGATCCTTTTTTTTTAAGGTATCTGTTAAAGGTGCGTCGATCGGCGATGATAGCCTGATCTGTATATTCCTTAAAGGATCCTGTTTTGGATATTTTGTATATTTCGTTTTTAACCTAAAGTTTCAGGCCGTCGTAATATAGGTAAAACAATATGTTTGCTGACAGTTACGAAATAGCAGCCAAGCAATTAAATTTGGTCGTATATTTTGCTGTTAATTTGGTTTGTCGTAACAAATATAGTTGTTTTATCGCATGTTATTCCTTATCGGTATTTCCGAATAAAGCTTGTATTTTATTTTTAAAGTGTTTATAATTACTGAAGATATAATTTGTAACGTCCGATAAGTTTCTAGGGTAATCTTTTAGGTAATCTTTCAAAATTGGCTTAAATTATGAAAGGACTTTCCTTATAAGCGTTTAAAAGATGGCCAGTACTTTCTGATAATCTTTTATTAGGGAATTCTGGTAGAATTTGAGATAGATCCTAGCCTGGATTAGGAATCCTTTTATATTTGTAGATCCATTATAAGGTTTAAAAGCGGCTGGCTTATAGCCTTTGATTTTTAGTATCTTATGATATCTAGGAGGTGGAATAGTGGTTTTACGATAAGGGTTAGGGGTAAACAAGGGTGGTACGGAGGCTTTTTCTTTTTTCTTTCGAGTTAGTCGGGCACTTTCTTTTTCCTTTCGGGCAAATCTAGCATTTTCCTTTTTTAAGGCCTGGAATTCTGTTATTAAAAGATCCAGCTTTTCGTTTGTTATCCGTTCCTTTTCTTTACCCTTAAGTTCGGGCTTTTCGGTTTCGGGCTTTTCCTTTTTATAATCCTCTTTTTCCTCTGAATTGCCTTATACCTTAATAATTTTTTTAAAAGCTGGGGCAGGTTGTTACTGGAAAAAAGAAAAGCTGGCTTAGGTTTAAGTCGTAAAAGGCGCCATGTTGTCGATTAAGTAAAGGATTTCTTTAATAAAGGATAGGTCGTTTATTCTGGTTATTAATCCTTTACTGGCTAATAATAGGGATCGAGTGTACTGTTTGTTTTTTAAACGTCGTTTTGTAATATCGTTTTTATTAAGTTTAGGAAAGCTTATGTTTAACTGGGCCTTGAATCATTCGTCGACTATTAATTAAGGAGCTATCAAAATATAACGAACCTGTTATATATCTACCTGGAAGTATAAGCAGTATCCGAAAAGGGTTTTAATTTATAAGTAATTATATGGCGAAAAATAATTTAATATATTTGTTAAAAAGATTTAAGGTATTTTTCCTTTAATTAAAAAATAATATAATTACTTTTGGTTAAAAATTTAAATTAATAATTAAAAAACGAAATTATTTAAAGGTTATTTATAAAGAAAACTGATTTATTATATATATTTTTTCGAATTTTATTATGGTATTAGGTAATTTATGTAATCGGACAGATTATATAGATTATGGTATTAAGTGATCTAGTTAACCGAGTAGATCATACTAAGTTACGTGACCCAGAACGGGCCCTAGTCCCGGCAGTGGGGTCCTTTCTTGGAGCTGCCTCCAAGAGGTTCGTAACACCAGCGCCCCACCAGTAAGGCTCTGGTTTGTGTATATATAGGGAGGCTTCGCCCCCAGTAGTTAGAGAGAGACAGGCGTTAATAGTTATTTATTTACTACCTATACTGCGAATTACCTGCTAGGCTCCTTTTTCTGCCTTTCACTCTGTACTTGCATCTTTTTTATTGACATCCACCAACATGAAAGGAGGCAGCCGGGAGGAGATAACAGATCCATCTATGATATGTGACTCGTCGAACCGGGAAGAAGCTCGGAAGGCTGAATGTAAATGCCGAAATTAGGAGGCGAAAAAGTTATTTCGAAATAATTCGAATGTTAACATTTATTGGGCGGGAAATTTCGACTTGTCAAATTCTAGGCGCTCTACAAGGGAAATTAGCTATATGACAACCTCCTTAACATTGCCCCTAATTTTCTGGCCTGCCATCCCTGCGCCTAATCGTTTCATCGTTTGTTTATTAATATTATACCTTTTAAATCCACCTTTCCGAAAGTCCGCGGAAGGGGGATAAAACGTTTAGACGGCGTAATGTGATTATGCTAATTTGAAGGGGGATTTAAGTATTAGGTAGAAAGCTTGCTAAAGCATAGCTCCTTTATATATAACATCCTTATAAGGCAGGATATTCGAAAGGATAAGCGAGGCCCTAGGTACCAGGAGAACCATAATTCCGATGGACGAAAAGATACGGGTTAGCCCCTTACGCATAAATGTACCATAATGGAGACGCTAGGCTTTGGCGAAGGCAACGGAATATGCTTTTAAACAAAACTATCGGTATTATAAAAGGGCAGGGGATATAAAAAAAGCTATCTAACCGCAAATTTACGGACGTACATGATGCCTAGGGAAGAACGCCCGAGAAAAGTTGGCAAACCAACGAATTTTGGATCGCCACCTTAGGAATAGATTAAGTTCTATCGGAGACGTTTACGCAAACATTATTTTGTTAAATATTAATAAGGTACCATTCTTCGCCGGTCGACCGTAGCAACTATTATTCTTACGCGGCCTGAATCTATTCGCCTTAAGATCTGCCTCGCCTACGTATGGCGAATAGATTTACCAAGGGCTATGGAATAACTTAGGAAGGTATAATTTCCTAAACCCCTTTTATAGGTGGCTTCCTAATAAGTCATCTTATATTAGCTATCTGTAATTACCTAGTAAAAAGGTACATTTCCCCCAGAACCCCTTTCCGGATAACATCTTAAAAAGTTCTCTTTACTGTATAAATTACATAAAATAACTTTAATAGGGGTATCTCCCCCTGTTCCCTCGGAATAACTCCTTAAGATGTCGCCTCGTATCATATTTCTTAATCCCGTCGTATCAAACTCCTTTCAACCAATTTTTTTAGGCCTCCCGCTTCCTCCCAAGCTTAATAGCGCGTCCTCTTGCATCCATGTTTCAACATTAATGATAAGCCACTCTTAAAGTCAGCCTAGCCAATAATCAAGCCTTATTACTTCATTACGAACTTTGGTTTTTTTGCTATTATACGTCTGGGCGTCATACATCTAAAAGCACAAAAATATGCTATTTTTAAACCTATTAACCTCGAATATACCCGCCATACCGAAAATAAAAGCAGGTTAGTACCAGCCCTTAGCCCCCTATTAGCGAATACGTAATGCCGTTTAGGCGTTCTTGGCCTTAAGGATCTGGATAAGTTAATTCGGCAGTCAGATATATAAGGGTTACTGAAATCCTTCTTATCCCTTTCCGAATTTACTATTTTCTCTCATACTCTCTTAATTTTCGCTTACCTATCTTCGCTATCAGACTACCACGCCATGGCAAGCAGCAACCGAGTACGAAATACGACTCGCATAGGGCCAGACTGCGCATGCAAAAGGCAACATTCTAAACTATCACCAATTCGGGCACGTAAATCGAAAAAACAACGCGACGTAACCTTAAAAGCCGCGCGATAACGCTTCAGGAGTCGGATAGTGTCAGATATAAGGGACATCAGTTGTTGTTGTATTCATCGCTAGTTGCAGGTGCTCTAAAACGCGCACTGCACTTTTAGGTCATCTAGCCACGGAACATGTGTTGTTCCGATCAGAGGGAATCTTCAGTATATGGGGTGCTAACGCACCCCTGCTAGCCGACAGATAGCGCCCTTAAGAACCGCGCGACGACACTTCAGAAATCGGACGTCAAAACGACAGGCGCAAACAGTATATTTGCGTTTTAATAATCGCCAAGCATCTGCTATTACAAATAATGGCATTTTCGAATGTTGTCCGGTCGAAAAGTACGGCCTAAACGTCAATGATACTAGAGAATATGACATATGCCTTAAATTCGGCGTTATTACATTAGATTGCAATAAGCTCTTTAGTTAATTTATATCCCAACTTACTAATTACATCTCAGACCACGGGGTTTGTCGAGACCATTACCAAGGAGACAGATAAGCATGTCTTATATGCGATGCCGATCCTGGAAAATATTATTGGATAATAGGCTTGACCAGCGATCACTAGAGCAACCGGGGGGGGGGGGGGGGGGGGTAAATTG